>CAUZXS010005563.1:0-40000 GCA_963585895.1 Sepioteuthis lessoniana | reverse complement strand
ATCATTTTACTCTTGTGTATAAGCCCAGTTGGCTCGGGCTGTATAATACACCAACTACATCTGAGCAGATGGGTAAGATACCCCAACCAGAGTGCCCAGTCGGCAGGGGCTGTAGAATACACCAACTGCACTTCTGCAGAGTGGTAAGACTCTCCCCAATGAGTGTCCTGGATATGACACTAAACAATCTGATGTTGAGGATCCAGTGATGCAGGAACTTTGAGGAATGCGGAGTACCCTTTCATTGCCATTGCTCCCCAGTCCACTCTGGCCGGGAATGGTAGCACTTGATAGAGCCCTATTTATGGATTAAATAGAACTAACTGCATACTTATGCTAAACTGAATTGTTTGAATTAGAACTGTTTGACTTAACAGAATAGCTAGAAATAGAAATGTTTTGACAATTGAACTGTGTACTCACGCTAAACTGAATTGTTTAAAATAGAAATGATTATTTGCATAAAAATGGATTTGGCGTTAAATAACCTAAACAGGTTAATATACCATAAAATCCAACCAACCAACCAATATAACCAGTATCCTGGATGTGAGATTAAACCATATGATGGTGAAGCTCAAACATTGGAGTCTTGGGGCATATGGAGTGCCCTTTCATTACCATTGCTCCTAAGTCATCTCTGACTCGGAGTGGGAGCATGTGATAGGGTCATATCGATGGGTCAAATAGAAGAAAGTCTTTGTGCAAACAAATGACTGATATTAAATTGCGATTGTTATATAGCAATATTTGAAACCATTTAAGTGTGTGCGAAAAAGAACTCAAGCGCGTTTAAGAATTTTATCCACAACATTTGTTTACAAATCATGAATATCAATTTGATATATTTGTATAAAAAGGATTTGTAACTGTCAGTCTGTCTGTCTGTCTCACTTTCTGTATAAACATACCAATTTTATAGATGGCCTAGTCAGTTGGGACTGTAGAATACACCGACTGCATCTCTGCAGAGAGGTATGACTACCCCAGCGAGTGTCCTGTTTATTAACCTAAACAATCTGATGGTGACGCTCCAGCAATGCTGAAGCTTTGATGAATGTGGAATAATCATTTATTGCCATTACCCCCTGGTCCACTCGGGCTCAGAGTGGTAGCATCTGATAAGGTCCTACCTATGGGTGAAATAGAACTAAAATATATTACGCAAAAGTGAATTGTTTAAAATTAGCTGTTTTTCCATTTAATTGTGTGTAACAGAAAAAATGTTCTTATACAAAACTGAATTGTTTAAAGCTTTGACAGTTAACCCTGTAATAAAAATTGTACTTTTACAACTGAAAAGTTTCAAACTTTTATCAAAATGACTTAATTCGGCGTTAAATGACCCAAAGGGGTTGATAGGCCGGAAAACCAACAACCAACCAACGTAAGTAAATAGATAAATCGTGTCTTTATTGTTCAAACAAGCATGCTTAAATGAAGGATTGCTGTCTAACAACAACATATTTTAAAATACATGATCCTGCAGCTTACGACAATGCTGACACCCGAAATTATTCTAGTTGTTTTGTAAAAAACGTAAATTAGCAACAATAAATAATACATAAATTTGAAAGGATCTTAATAGAATTTTATAAGCAAAATCTATCTTTATTACTTAATCAAACATGCTTAATTGAAGGACTGCTGATCTATCACACACACACACACACACATACATATATATATATATATATATATATATATATATATATATATATATATATATATAGGAATGAGTGTATATGTGTGTGTGTCAGTCTGTAAGCAACCACCTAAATGAAGGACTGGTGATCCATTACACACACACGCACGCACGCACGCACAGACACACACACACACACACACACACACGCATATATATATATATATATATATATATATATATATATATATATATATATATGTATGGACTGCTGATCCATTACACACGCACACACACACACACACACACACACACACACATATATATATATATATATATTTATATATGGGAGTAAGTGTATATGTGTGTGTGTCAGTCTGTATGCAACCACCTACAATAGGCAGTGTGTGAAACAAGATCAAGAAGAGTATCGCTGGTTTAAAGTCAGAATATTCCTCCTCCTGGACTGGTTACTGTACAAAAGCGTATGTTCTCAGTCTGTTGTAATATTAGAATAAAAAATGATGATTAGAAAAGTTGGATACATACTTTTAACAAGAGCATTTGTAAAAAGCTTATATATATATATATATATATATATATATATATATATATATATATAAGTGTGTGTGTGTGTGTGTGTGTGTGTGTGTGTGTGTGTGTGTGTGTGTGTGTGTGTGTGTGAATATAAAAATCTGATAAACCAATCCATTCAGATGATAAATTTATATGTAGTCGAATTATCTACCAACGTTAAATGTTTCGGTTTTCATACTGAACCATCATCAGGACAATCTTCATATGTGATACAAAATCTTCTGAATTATATCTAATTTTAAAAATCAAACGAAAAGCGAAAAAAAAAAGATCTTATCATTCTATTGTTGTTTGTAGCGTTCGGTTTTAAATCTAGGTAACGTAATTAGTGCTTATTTTTATGTAAATGCTATTTTTGACTTTTTTATGTGTAGCGATTTGTAATTTTGAAGGAATTATTATTAGAAATATTATAAAAATTATTAAAATCAACTATAAATACAAATAATTATCGAAATTTAAATGATTTAAAAAATGGATCCTGTTACTTTGTAGCACTAATTTGATTGAATAGGGATACATGTTGAAAAACTAGGTCTTTAATAGAAATATTTGAAATAATGCTATATTCAATAATCATTCTATGTTTTCTCATATATATATATATATATATATATATATATTTAAAAATTATATAATTATCCTATCCATGAGGCTTATGTTATGAAGATTCGTGACTCCGACTTGGGAAAACGTAGCCCCGGAGGTGGCCGTATCCTCCGTAAGGGAAAACGTAGCCTTCGACACACATTAGGTCAAAGTTTTCGCGCAATTTAACATGACTTTTTAATTCGGTATCGCTTATATGTGGAGTGAACCCGTGGCCCAGTGGTAAAGTTTCGGCTTCTGCATACTGTGGTTATTGGTGCGATCTCCAGTGGTGGAGATCACGGTATGCACTGCTGATGAGACCTAATAAGGTCGAAACAGCTGTTCAGTTCTCCGTAAGTCGCTTGTAGGTGTTTGCCGGATTTTCTTGTCATCATCATCATCATCTCGCGCTGGTAGCCCGGATATCCCTGACCCTCTCTCGCCACTCCTCCCTATCGTTCATCGCCCTAGGTAGGTCTTCAGGACAACATCCTGTATCCTCACATAGCTGCTGAATGTACGTTCGTGCTGGTCGCCCTGCTTTTGCGCGGCCATGTGTGGGGATCCATAAGAGTACATCTCTTATGAGTTCATCTCTGCTTCTCCAGCAGTGTCCTGCATGTCTGGTTCGTCTAACTTGAATAGTTTTCGTGATAGGGGGCAGGTGGCCGTACAGTTGGTGTCTTGTGGGGTGTTGCTGCCAGGACTTTTTCAGGATTGCACGCAGCATTCTTGTGTAATTGCCATCTAGTTTCTTATAGCACATATATTCCGTTTTGTGTGCATTAACATAGAGGCCTATGCTTGCTGCTGCTCGGTCCAAACTATGCAGAAGTGTTTCGGCTTGGTCAGGTGTATTTGCCAGTATCGCTATGTCATCGGCGTAGTCGGAGTCGGTAATTGTTGTTGCGGGGTATCTTCTGCTTCTTTTCTTCGTCAGTTGGAAGCCATTCTCTTTGATTTTGTCAATCGATGTTCTAAGTACGTAGTCTAGACAAATGATAAAGAGGTACGGGGCCAGCGTGTCCCCTTGTAGTACTCCTGCTACAATGTCAAAGTATTCTGTGTCTCCATCCGGTGATCGTACTTTTACTTTAGTGTTTCTATAGAGAATCGTTATTGCCGCTCCGGTTTCTTTAGGTATGCCGTACGCTAATAGGATTTGTTCCATCTTTCCTCTGTTAATGGAATCGAAAGCCTTGGTAAAGTCGACAAATATTAATGTCGCTTGTAGGTTCTTTGCCCGTACACCTTCAAGGATTCTGCGGATGGTTAATATTTGTGAGGTGGTGGATCTATTTCTTCGGAAGCCATTTTGGTTTTTTCTAAGTATGTTGTCGATTTTGGGTTCTATTCGGTTTCGTAGTAGGGCATTGTTGATTTTGGCAGCTATGGATGTAAGTGTTATGCCTCGGTAGTTTTTGGCTAATCCCAGGTCCCCCTTTTTAGGGAAGGGGAGTATGCATCCCTTCATCCATCTATCTATCGGATTTTGATTGTATACTGCGTTGCAGTGTCGGAGCAGTATGTCGTTGAATTGTCTGGTCTTCCATACTTCCGGGGGAATTTCGTCCAGTCCTGCAGCTTTCCTATTTTTAATTTTTCTGAGAACCGAGTCGAGTTCTTCTTGTGTGAACGGTCCTAGTTTAATGTCTAATTGTTTGCTAATTATTCTGGTGATTGGTTCATGCGTTATTTTTGGTGGGTTTCCAAGTAAGTTTTCGAAGTGCTGTTTCCACAGTTTTATTCTTTCTTGTTGGTTTGCTGCTTTAAGTTTTGCTTTGGCTGTGTTCTTTCTTCTGCTCACTTCGTTTATTGTTTGCCAGGCTATTCTAGATTGTCTATCTTCCACCGAGTCTCTAATCTTATCTATCTGATTTTGAATGTATTCTGTCTGTTCCTTTATATATATGCCTGCTAATTGATATTGTGCCATTTTTAGTTTTAAGGCATTTGTGTTTGTTGGGTTTTTTTGATAGATTTTGGAGGCTGTTTTCACTAGTGCACGTTTTTCTCTCACCGCTAAAGTTTCCCATGGGACCCTATATTTTGTTTTAATTTTTGTTGGAATGTATTTTGCTGCTGCCTCAAGGTGTGCATTGACGAAATTTTCATATTCGTCGTTTGGTGTACTTTTTTCCGTCTTTTCTTGTAGTGTTTCGAATCTGTTTCTTAATTCTAATACGTATTTATCTCTTATATCTTTGTTGTTTATTAGGGCCCAGTCACAGTGTTTGGTGGTCGCTGTTCGTTTGTCGTTTTTTCGTAGGCTTAACCGTATTTTCGCCGTGACTATTCGGTGATCGGTGGACACACCCTCAAAAGAGGAGTATGCCTCGCAATTCAATGCACTATTTTTCCATTTCTTGTTTATAAGGACGTAGTCTATCTGCGCTTTGGTATTGTTTGCGTACGTGTATGTCCATAGTTTGCCCTCTCTTTTTTGGTAGTTTGTATTGAGGCATGCTAATCTATTTTCTATCATGAAATCTGTTAGATGTTGCCCATTCCTATTTGACGTGTTGTGGAGGCTGTATTTGTTGTTTCCGTTTTTCCCGATTTGGGCATTCATGTCTCCGCCAATGACTAACATGTTGTGTTTCGGGATGCTACGCACTAATGAGGATAACTCATCGTAGAAGGTGTCTAGTTCAGTTTCTTCACTCACATTGGTGGGGCTGTAGCATGAGATGATTGTTGCTCTGGGGTTTCCGTTAAATGTAGCTGCCATCATTCTAGGTTGTATTTTCTCAACGCTATTAAGCGTTTTTAATGCTCTAGGTCCTATAAGTAATCCTACCCCTCCTACTGCGGCGTTGACAGAGTTTTTTTATGCGGATACAGTGGCGAGCGACCAGCCATTGCAAGTTTCTTGATATTTGATATCTTCTGTGTGCGTGTATCTGTGTTCTTGTATGCATATTATGTCTATCTTATGTTCTTCGGCCGATGCGATTAGCTCTGGGAGTTGTCTTATTCTATTTAAGGTTCTTACGTTGAAAGTGGCTATTTGTAGTGTTTGCTTGCATTTTAGTAGTTTTGATTGTTTGAGCTCTGTAGCTGATTTTTCGAACACCGAGGCCAGGGCTCCAACCTCAGCAGGACGCGCCCCTTTTTTACCCGCGCGAAGAGCGATGCGGTTTGTGTAAGTGGTTTGAGTGTGGGTCATGGTTATCTTTCGATGGCTGTTTTATTCTCTTCTATAGAAGCCACTCTTATAGAGGAGCAGCAGTAGTTCCCCGATCGAACTAACGATCCTGAGCGTAAAGTCGTCAAACTCACGTCCAGGACCCGTTCACGTATTGAGTTTGGTCGTCGATGGGTTTATTCAAATACCTTTACGTACATCATGCTGCTTCCCATGTGTACGCAAAAAAAAGGGGGGAGGGTAATTTTGGTTTAAGAATTCCATGATATACATACATACATACATACATACATATATATATATATAAAACGAAATTTCTCTGAAGCTGTTGCCTTGATAGGAATATTGTATGGATGCACCATATGGAAGCTAACAAAGTGCATACATATGGACATACATCAGAATGATACTTGTTGTTTTGATCAAATCCAGGAAGCACCATCCCACGAAACAACAGCTGTACGGCTACCTTCCTCCTATCAGATAAACCATACAAGTAAGACTGACATGATAGGCACTGGGGACAGACTCTTGACTGACCTTATTATATGGATTCACCAATGTTGGTCAACCAGCAAAGACTTACATCAGCGCTGTGTGGCCACTGGATTAGTTGGGAGGTCCTGTCAGAAACGAAAGATGATCAGGACAGATGGTCAGAGAGAGAGAGAGAGAGAGAGAGAGGGAGAGAGAGAGAGAATCAAGGAAATCCACGTTGTTAGCATGACTCGATGATATATATATATATATATATATATATATATATATATATCATATTTGCCCAGCCCCTCCGCTCGGGCAGGATATGACACAAGGTCAATTTTTTAGGCGGAGTTTAATAGGTTTGAATTCAGAGTTTTCCTTCTCCTTGACCAGTTGCCTCACCAAGGCAGAAGAACCTAGTCTGCCCTACTATTTACCCATAGTTGGAGGGAGAATAATTGGATTCATACCTTTCCCAAGGGTATTAGTGCTATGTGAAATGCTATCAGATTTGAACTCGTGTTGCCGTGTCCATTCCCTACGACGATAACCATTACACCATGGGCACCTCCTTATTTTTTTCCCTCCGCTCAGGCAGGATATGACACAAGGTCAATTTTTTAAGCGGAGTTTAATAGGTTTGAATTCAGAGTTTTCCTTCTCCTAGGCTGAAGAACCTAGTCTGCCCTACTATTTACCCATAGCTGGAGGGAGAATAATTGGATTCATACCTTTCCCAAGGGTATTAGTGCTATGTGAAATGCAATCAGTCGGGTCCAGGATTTGAACTCTTGTCGCCGTGTCAATATCCTGACACCTCATATATATATATATAACTAGTAAAAATGATGAATGTGGAGCACCTGGTATTTGTTCTTCCAGGGCAGTTTATTACACTCAGTCGAGAAGGTTTCTGTGTTAGTTTCCCCCACCCCCTGGCTGAGAGTATCAATATGTACCCTTAGAGTGAATTAGTAAACACATTTAGAGTTAAGACTTTTATACACACACTCACATACGCAATCTCAGTCTTTCTCTCATTCTTTCTCTCTCTCCCTCTCTCCCTCTCACACCCACACTCATATATAAATATACATATATATATAGAGAGAGAGAAAGAGAGAGAGAGAGAGATTACATGCCTCTTCTACATGATATAGAATATTTACACAAATATATCTTCGTATATTTGCATACATATATTTTTCTCTGATAGATCAACTGGCCGACAGCCAAAATATACTATTCTAAATATTGTACTGACGTCACCAGTTCGTGATACATCAGACTAAAGTAGATGCTTATTAAAATGTATAATAGACTTAATTTGCCTATTATTTTCATTAAGAGATGTTTACAAGAAAATTACTTCCTCAATATATATATATATATATATATGTGTATTTGTGTGTGTGTGTATCTGTTGTGTGCCCAAAAAGTTCAAAAAATTTTCGAGAATACCATCAATTGGAATAATATTATGCAAAATGTGATAAAACTGATGCAGATCAATAATGTATATAGGAAGACAAATATAAAAGAATGAAATTAAAAGTTAATTTTCTCAAAATACTGGGTGGCCAGTTTAAAGCTGAAGGTTTCGAAAAGGTATTAACTGGTTCGTTTTCAGTCATTTTTCTTTTCTTTTTTTTTTCTTTTTTTGGCTGCCTATAGAACATTCTTTGAAGACTGAAATAGTTACTAACGGTGTCCAGCAATGAGTAAAATTCATTGAATTATTCTATTACGGTGAAAGATGAATTATTCAAACTCAGAGAAAATACCCGCCGTATTTTACTGTACGAGTATCTCCAAGCGATCACACGATTCAAAATCTAATCACCCGGTTTGAAAGAAGTGGATCTGTCTGTGATTTTCCGGGAAGAGGTCCTAAAGCGCGCTGTGCGCAATGACGCATCGGTTGAAGCTGTACGGTGGAGTGTCCTTGAGGATCCATCAATTTAAAGCATTATTGAAACGCTTCCATTAACATTTTGTGAACCTGTGCTTTCGTATTTATTTTAATGATTCTCATATCCTCAAGTATTCCTCTTGAAATGGATTTCCAGCTTTGGAAACATGAAGAAGTCAGATGATAATAAGTTTGATAAGTATGAAGTGTATCGTGTTTCGCTGAATAACCGCTCCTTAATTTTATCGAGACTGGTTTTCGTTCGAATAGGTTTTGACTTGGTTATATACCTGGAAGAAAGCGACAATAACACTTATTGTATAAACTTATAATCTCTCTTGTTTATAACGAAAAGAGGCGAAATGATTCAGTGAGAGAGAGAGAGAGAGAGAGAGAGAGAGAGAGAGAGAGAGAGAAAGAGAGAGAGAGAGAGTCGTATATACAAGGAACCGCTTGGATATATCCTTAGAGAAAGACGATGTCTTCTAAGAGCCTAACTTCTTCGCTCTGCCGGTACGAGGCCGACTTAAAACATTTGTTTCATCTTCCTTTTATTTTCGTTCTGAAATCAAACTCGCTTTCGACATTAACGAGTCTTGTACATTTGTACTTTTCCTTACTTCTAAACTCTGGACCGTCCGGCACGCACCCCAGCCCGGCCAACACCCAAAATAGCGTGGCGTCTAGTGTCTCTGCTCTCTGTCCTCTGCTTTGTCTCTCTCTGCTCTGAGTTGAAAACTTCCGTCGCTATATATATTTTAGGACGCCCACATAATTTTCCTTCCAGTATCCAACCAACGCAATGCACATCGAATTTCTGCTGCCTTTTGTTTACCTTAAGACACGGGTTCATATCATATTTTGAAGTCCACGAACTTACACGGCCAATCAAAGGTCAATAAGTGGAAAGTTATCCCATCTTCATGTTGAAAACGAGACATAATCGCATTTTTATACAAGATACTCAATTTTTAATTACAATTCATTGTTTAGAAACTGCATAAACGTGACAGCATTACTTTTGATATTTTTGATCACACGAACACGCACATACGTATATATATATGTGTGTGTGTGTGTGTGTGTGGTTAGGCAGCAGTCTTTCATTTAAGCATGTTTGATTAAAAAATAAAGACACATTTTGTATATATAATTTAATTAAGATCCTTTCAGGTTCCCTGATAAGTGTCTTGGTGTCAGGTTGGAATTGGTGGATTTATTTACAAAAATTGTTTTGAAATGCCTTTAGATTCTTTTAGATATTCCAAATTCCTTGATAATATTCTATTTCCATTGATAGCGTTCTGTTTTTTTTTTAATTCATCAACCTGCCAGTTTTATCCAACTCTGCATTTGCATAGTTTTGTTATGCTATAAAAACCAAAAACTTTCAAAACTCTTTAAAAACACTCATTACACATGGAATCAATCCCTGATGATGGCCTATGAAAGGTCCGAAAGGGCTGGGGATAATTTTGGTAAATTCATCCACCAATTCCAACTTGAAACCAAAACACTTTTCAAGATACTTGAAAGGATACGTAAAAATTATATCACTTACGCTGAGATGACGATGGCTCTGGGGTAAGATATCTGACTGATGTAAAGTCAGCCGGGTTTAGATCTCGGCATCAAGCATCTCATGGGTCAAGTTCCACTGAAGAGTTGTGATTAAAAGAAAACCGTCTGTCTGTAGATGACAATATATATATATATATATATATATAACGAAGGAAGTAATGGTTGCCAGTAGCGTAAAGCAAGGCTCTTCAAATGAATTGAGCTCTCGGTAGCCGTTAAGCGGATATATGTAAGCAAAACAAATGTGATACATAAGCATTTAAATTTCCTTCGCTTTCGCTGGCTTCCTCGTGGCTGAGTGGTTAGAATCTTGGATTGGCGTCTGAGTCCGCCGGATTTCGATCTCAGCTTCGGGAATCTAGCCTGTCTAGCCACACTAAAAAGAACTGATAGAATAGAACAGTCTGTCTGTGGATGACAATATATATATACTTCTCCAGACAAAAAATATGGAATTAGCATACTTAGAGGATGTTTCTTTATTTACTTTTTTCGTTAATAAAATTATAACAGATTCCTTTCAAAACATATTTAATAGGTGAACATTATATTTTTGTATCGGTGAGTTCAAACGTATTTTTATAGTTATAAGGGAAAATTCTATTTTTTTGTTTGTGAATTCCATGATAAATTCTAGTTATTTATTTTTGATGGATTTTTAAAAAAAATGGCCCATGCGAAATCTTCATCCACCAAAGAAGATCTATTGACTGCCATTCGGGGAACTTGGCATCACTTTGATCAACAATGTTTCTTTAGATATCTGTGATCCATGCCTGAAAGAATTAGGCCTGTCATAAAATCTCGAGAAAGTGTAACTAGATAATAATTCTTTATAATTATTATCAGTGAATTGAGTAATGTCTTCCTCAACATTGGATTATTCCATAATATTTTGCTCTGCATGGTTTGAAAAATGAGTACCATTACCTTAGATGATTTATCCAGCTTTTTTACGCTATATTTTTGAGGCCAGAATATTCGGATATAAAATAAAAATGCTATGCTTCATATAATTTATTACTTTGGCCCAGTCGGCTGGGCTGCAGAATACACTGACTGCATCTCTGCTGAAGGGTAAGACCCCCAACACACACACACACAACCAGTATCCTGCAGAATACACCGAATGCATCTTTGGGTTTGTGTTTGGGGTTTTCGTTTAATGGTATATCGACCTTTGTAGGTTATTTAATGCCAAAGCCATTCTCCAAGAAGAACAGTAGTGGTACTACTTAACCCATAGCTGAGAGGATAAGGGGGTTCATACCTTTCCCAAGGGTGTTTGCCCGAAAGTGAACGACTGGAGTACGAACTCGCTTACTACGATTCCGCAGTCCATCGCTTTAACCATTACACCACGAGGACACCCCCGAATGCATCTTTGTAGGCGGGTAAGACTACCCACCAGAACGAGTGACCAGGTTGCCTAGTAGGCTGGGTCTGCAGAATACACCGAATGCATCTCTGCAGAAGGGTAAGACCCCACCCACAACGAGTGTCCTGATGACCCAGTAGACTGGGACTGCAGAATACACCAAATGCATCTATTCAGACGGGTAAGACTCCCCCAACGTGTGTCTAGGGTATGACATTAAACAACCTGATGGTGAGACTACAGTAATGCTCGAGTGTTGGGAAATTCAGAGTACCCCTTTATTGCTATCATTCCAGGTTCAATATGGCCCAAAGTAATATCAACTGATTGGGTCCTATCTTTGGGTCAAAATTAGCTGTCTGGCTCTTAAAGTGAGTACTCATGTTAAACTGAATTGTTTGAAATAAAACTGTTTGATCATTTCACAGTGTGTAAATAAATTACTGATGATTGATCAACTTGTTTGGAATAAATAGCCAGACTTGAAAACATTTAACTTTGCGCAAACAAATTATTATTTGTAAATAAAATTATTAGTATTTGATAGAAATAAATGAAACCATTAAACAGTGTGAAAAAAATAGACCAAGATTGTTTAAAAATGTTCTTTACAAAATGTTTTTAGAAATCATATGTTTAATACAAAAGCATAAAAATAATTTGGCATTAAATAACCTACAATGGTTGACATGCCTTAAAGTCAAACCAAAGCAAACTTAACCGAACGAAACTTTATTTTTTAAATACTAAACAAAAATAATGAACATTCTCTGAGAGAATTAATTCTCTCTCTCTCTCTCTCTTTCTCTCTCTCTCTCTCTCTCTCTCTCTCTCTATATATATATATATATATATATATATATATAATTTAAATGAAAGAAAACTCAACCATGGTTAATTTGTCATTATACACTTATTTTGGCAAACAATGTAAGCTTCGTCTCTTCAAAGGACATACGTGCTTAATCTAAGTGTGAAAAGGGCCAATATGGATTACCGTATATATATATATATATATATATATATATATATATATATATATATATATATATATATTCGAAAAGAAAAAGGAGTCAAGAAAAAAATGTAAAAATTAGTAAAATCTCATAGAAAGGGTGTTCCTGTAGTCGACCCATCTATTTTTCTATTCACTCTTTTTCATTTTGTCCCAAGCTTATTTGGGCCAGTCATCCTCCCCACAAAAACCTTTCGATGTCTTCAGGTGACTCTTCTAAATTTACGGCGTTGGATGGAGTTACAACTATCTCTGCTATCATTAACCTAAGAATGGTCGAAAGGAACTAATAACTCAAAAATTCTAAAAATGTTAAATACGAACTAATCTCAAATTCCCCCGCAATGTTATTTTATTGATTACTGAAATGAATGTTACTTTTTATATATTGAGAAGGAAAATTCACTCAATTAAAACACTACCAGGGTAATACCAGAGATGAATATCACTTTGACAATGAAAATTGTGCTATTAAACACCGCCTCATTTATCCTGCTTCGGCTTGTCACTGCATATCGGACTCTGAAAGAAGAGAAGAGAAGTATCCTAGCTAAACAAGCAATGAGAAATGGGATGCATTGTGGATGTGAAGTAAGTAAGTAAGTAAGTAAAGTTAGCGACCATAGTCGAGGGTGACCCGAAGGCTCCCTTTTCGATAGCTACTACACCAAGGTGTAGGGGAGGGCGCTACTCCATTCCCAGGATTGCTCCACTTTACCCTTGAACCGTACCTTATAATGCTGAGTGTTAAGCAAGGTGGTATCAAGTTCCATTTTTAAAGTCTTTGGTATGACTCGACCTGGGATTGAACCCAGGTCTCCCGGGCCACTGGCGAACACTCTAACCGCTGGGCCAATGTGAAGTAAAGTAGTTGATTCCAAAGGCGGGACTGCAGCGCGCTTCACCAGTTGCTGAGTAGAGGAACATCATAATTCAACTGATCCAGTAATTCAATCCAGCAACTGGTGTTAGTCATCTACAAGAGTAGCATCAATTGACGAAGAAAATAACACCGGAAGATTTATTAAGAGCTTTGTCCTATCAGCACAAGTTGAACACACACACACACACACACACGCACACACACACACACACACACACACACACATATATATATATATATATATATATATATATAAATACTTTACTCATACTGACAATATTTGTATATTTAATTGTACCACAACTACACTACTGTATTTCTCTCCCTCTCAGTCTCTGTCTCTATCTGTTTCTCTCTCTCTCTCTCTCTCTCTCTCTCTCTCTCTATATATATATATATATATATATATATATATATATTGTGGTACATGATTCGTTACAAACATTCCTGCAGTGCTTTTAATTATTCTTACCTTTCATTGCATTGCCTTTTTCTATATTTTGATACACGAATATAATGTCTTTCTGCAAATATCTAAAAAATTTTAATAGAATGTCATGATATATTTTATTAAAAAATTTAAAAGACACATACAGAAAATTTTTAAAAAATTGGAAGATGAAAAATAAATTGGTTTGAAAGTGAAGTAAAATAGACAATTGGTAAGAAGGAGAAAAGATGAAAAAGACTTTCAGGTGAAAAAAAAAAAGAAAAAGAAAAAAAGATTCGATAAAAAACATAGCAGTACTATGAAGAAGCAAGAAAATAGCAAGATTAATTTGCAAATAGAGAGTAAGGCCAAAAAGGAAGAGAGTAAGACCCAAAAAGCAGGAAGAGAAAAAAAGTTTTTAAAGAAGTAAGAGGAAGAAGTTAGAAGAGATAAAGAGGAAAAAGGAAGAAGAAAGGAAGAAGAAGAAGCAAGAAAAAAAGTGATAAAGTTTGAAGAAAGTAAGGCAAAGAAGCAAGAAGAGGGCATGTTTATGAAGCAAAAAGAGAGGAAGCGTATGAAGTATAATGAAAAGGAGAGGAAGAAGCAAGAAGAAAAAAGAGGAAAATGTAAGAAGAGATAAAGAGGAAAAAGAAAGAAGAAAGGAAGAGGAAGAAGCAAGAAAAAAAGTGATAAAGTTTGAAGTAAGTAAGGCAAAGAAGCAAAAAGAGGGCATGTTTATGAGGCAAAAAGAGAGGAAGCGTAAGAAGTATAATGAAAAGAAGAGGAAGAAGCAAGAAGAAAAAAGAGGAAGAAGTAAGAAGAGATAAAGAGGGAAAAGGAAGAAGAGAGGAAGAGGAAGAAGCAAAACGAGAGGAAGAGAAAAAAAGGCAAAAGGAAGAGGAAGAAGCAAGAAGAGAGACAGAGGAAGATGCAGGAAGAGAAGAAAAAGAAAAAAGGAAGAGAATAAAAGGAAAAAGAGGAAGAGGAAAAAGCAGAAAAAAGATGAAAAGAAAGAAGCAAGAAGAGACTTAGAGGGAGAAGCAAAACGAGAGGAAGAGGAAAAAAGAAAAAAAAAAGAAAAAAAAAAGAAAAAGAGGGAGAAGCAAGAAGAAAGTAAGGGGAAAGATCAAGAAAAGATTAGGAGGGGGGAAGCAAAAAGAGAGAAAGAGGAAAAAACAGAAAAGAGAAGTAGAAGGAGGAGCAAGAACAGAGTAAGAGGGAACAACAAGAAAGGAGACAGACGAAGGGGCAAGGAGAAAAGAGTGTTAGGTTAGAAGAAATTGGCTAAAATATTGAATTCAAATCACTCAATTATTTACTGCCATCTAAAACAACTTGGAACAGCTCCTAATCTTGGAATATGGGTTCCCATGATTTGACTGAAGCTTAAGTAAGAGAGCAAATTTGCCCCTCTCTGAACTCTCCCAAGCGGAAATCACCAATCTTATGGTAGGTTAGTGACTGGTTATTAAAAATCGATATTTTGCAAGAATGTGGATCAATAGAGACAATGCAGTCTTAATGGAAACAACCAAGACATAGCACGATTCAAAATGGACTTCCATCCCTGGAAAATTTCGATAAGTGATTGCGCAACAGTGGATTACTTTTCGCTGCTACCAGCGAACGTTACGTAAATAGTAGATATTTATTTTCCGAAGACAAAGAGAGTTTAAACAGATTTTTAAAGCAAAAGAGACGCAGTTTGTCTAATCGTGTTCGATTATGGAAATTCATGGCCTCAAATAATGAATATCACATTTGAAAACTTTTAAGAAATCAAAGGGTAATATAAATTCTACGGCAGTTTTATCCACGAATCTTTTATCTATTTAAGTGTGGTTACTTATGTATTTATACAACCCCTCCACCTTGAACTGGATGCAACACAATGGGTGAAATTATAATTTTCGTTCTCCTAGACTAGTAGCCGTAAAAAATTGGTTGCTTTCGTTGTTTCAGGGATTAACGATCGTGTAAATAGGATATTGTTTTTGACGACATAACCAGAAGTGTTATTTTTTGGAAAAAATATTCATTATCAAATGGTGTTATTGGGTTTACTCTGTCCGTTGAATTTAATAGAACACATTATTTTCATGATTATTTTGTATATCTTTTTAACTTATAATAATAATAATAATAATAATAATAATAATAACAATAATAATTTGACCATACAAACAAATGGTATATACTCAATAAATCCATCCTAGAGAATGAGTCGAATAGAATTTTTAGGATTTTGAAATACAAACGGATCACCTAATCGTGGCAATAAGACAATAAGTAAAGTTGGCGACCTTTGTCGAGGGGGACCAGAAGGCTCCCTTTTCTATACCTACTACAGCGAGGTGTAGGGGAGGACGCTACTCCTTTCTCCGAATAGGTCCACTTTCCCCTTGATTCGTGCCTTATATTGCTGAGTGTTAAACAAGGAAGTATCAAGTACCATTTTAAAAGTATTTGGTATGAAGCGACCGGGGACTGAACCCTGGTCTCCCAGACCATTGGCGGACACTCTACCCACTAGGCCAATGAGCCGAACTTATTATCCTATGGATTTTGACGTTCCCCTGGATCACAGAGTTAAAATGAAAGAAAGCGAAAAGGTAGACAAATACTAGGACTTGGCAGGAAAGCTAAAAAACCGTAGAATATGAGGATGACGGTGACTCCAGTTGTTGTTGGTACACTGTGAACAGACCTAAAAGTATTGGAAAAGAAACTGTAGAAATCGGAAATCAGAGAAATAATTGAGGCCATCCAGACCACTGCATGGTTAATATCAACTGGCATATCAAGAAGAGTTCTGAAAACCTAAGGAGACATTCTGTTACCAAGACTTTTGTGGAAAACCATCAGCCAACGCTGGTGTGAAAATATTTCAAAGAGTATAATAATAATAATAATAATAATAATAATAATAATAATAAAAAGAAGAAAAAGAATAGGAAGAAGAAGAAAACTCAACAAATTAGCAAATGTAAACTATGCGGTGACAGAGACGAAACGATCAATCACATAATAAGCGAATGCAGCAAATTAGCAAAGGAGGAATATAAGACTAGACACGACTGGTTCAGCAAGATTATCCGCTAGGAAATGTGCAAGAAATTTTAATTTGACCACACAAACAAATAGAATATGCACAACCCAGCACCTGTCCTAGAAAATGACACATATAAACTCCTATGGGACTTTGACATACACACGGATCAACTAATCTTGGCCAGAAGACCATACCTTACAATAATCAGTAAAAAAAAAAAAGAGAACTAGCAAAATTGTCGATTTTGCCGTCTCGGTTGACCACTGAATAAACCTGAAAGAATGTGAAAAGAAGGATAAGTACCTCGACGTTGCTAGAGAATTGAAAAAACATCTGGAACATGTGTTGCATTCTCATATACATATATATACTGGATACATACCGACGCAATGATAACAGACGCAAGAACAAAGACGCAAGAAGGAAGACGCAGGAAGACTTCTTTAATATTTTCCCTCTCACTTTATTGCAAGGGTTCGAAAGGGTTGTTCAAGGTTTGCGTGTGAGAGGGAGCTGCAGACCGAACATAAACTGTAACATTTTGACCCCACTGTTGTGTCTTTCTTGTTCTCCTGATGCTAGAGTCTACTCCATCGAGGTTCCCGAGGCCCCCCTCGGTTGGGTGTGGCCTTCCCTACCACATCTGGTCTCTAGCTGTCTGGAATTCTACTGGCAACTGCTACTTGGACTCGAACTCAACTGAGTTAAATAATAATTCAACGCCCACACGATCGCCCACTGGATCTTTGAAATCGAATGTTTAATCGTCATCAAGCGGAAATAACTGTCATGCAGTTCAGAGGTCACTCTCTTCCGGTGCATCAGTTTGTATTGGCACAGTGGAACGTTCACCTTGTCCCATATTATAAGCCTTAATCCGCCCACGCGATCTCTTCCGATTACTGGCCATTGGAACGTGTCACTTCCTTCCGGTGCATCACCTTGGAATAGCATTTCTTTGGGCCGGGTCGAAGGTCAAAACATAACACATGGTGACACTTATGATTGGTGCTTTTGTCACAGTAACTAAATGATTATTAAAGGGACTGGAGGACTTGGAAGTTGGCAGACAAGTGGAGACTATCCAAATGACAGCATTATTGAGAACGGCTCGAATACTGAGAAGAGTCCTGGAGACTTGAGGAGAATTGCTGTCACTCAAACTCCAGTGAAAACCATCAGCTAACACTGATAGGAAAAACTCTAAAGGAGTAAATAATAATAATCTAATGATATTCAGCAAAAGAAACTAGAGCCTGCCGAAAAATGGATTTTGTCGTTCCGCATGACCAAAGGGTAAAACAGAAAGGAAGCAAGAGGGAGATAACAACCTTGACCTTGTCAGAGAGCTGAAAAAACTATGGAATATGAAAGTGTTGGTGATTCCAATAGTAATTGGTGCGATCAGTAAAGTCACCAAACAATTGATACAGGGATTGGAAGATTTGGAAATAAAAGGACGTCATCCAAACAGCAGCATTATCGAGATCGGCCTGAATACTAAGAGAACAGGAGACATGCAGTCACTCAGACTCCAGTAGAAAATCATCAGCTAACACAGATATAAAAAAACTTTCAAAACAGTAAAATCCACTGGGAAATGCGCAAGAAATTTAAATTTGACCATAAAAACAAGTGGTATATGATCAACCCAGTACATTTCCTAGAAAATAACTCATATAAACTTCTATGGGGCTTTGACATAGACACGGATCACCTAATCTCGGCCAGTAGACCAAACCTTATAATAATCAACAAAAAAAGAGATATTGCAAAATTGTCGACTTTGCTGTTCCGGCTGACCACAGAATAAAACTGAAAGAAAGAGAAAAGAAGGATAAGTACCTTGACCTTTCTAGAGAATTGAAAAAGAGGAGACCATCCAAGCTACTACATTATTGACAACGGCTAGAATATTGAGAATACTCTAGGAATATTCCAAAAAGATCAAAGGAAGACAGACTACACTTGAAATTAATAGCAATATTTACTGGTGTAACTTTAGGATAAACGTTAAAAAAACATTCAATGAAAAAATCTAGAATATAAAAAAGAAAAGGAGAAAACCTGTATGGATTCATTAAGCCATAACCTAAGGAAATTTCACACAAAAAGACCTGGGCATAGATTAGAAGTCGAAACCTCGATAGAAAATCGGTCTATCTTAGTACCATCAAAATTAATGCCATGCGTCTAAATATATCAATGCAAAAATTTATAATACACAGAAAACTAGCAAGTGAAGTTCATGTCAAGCGAGAGATCTAACAGTTAGTCGTATAAATAAATGCAGCAAACACACAAAAAATGAAGAATATACTATTGTAAGTAAGGAAATAGATCCACTGAGAATTGTGCAAACGTTTAAAATTTGAGCACTTTGACAAATGCTGCATGCATTTCAAGAAAATAGGACATTCAAAATTTTCTAAGACTTCGATATACAAACAAGCCACCATTATGCCAGTATGGGCTAGAAGACCAGACCTCGAGTTAACTACTAAGAAAAACAGAACTTGTCAACTGATGGATTTTGCCGCCTCATCGGAGCATAGCCTGAAAAACAAACGAATTTATACATAAATGTCTAGATCTATCCAGAGAGCAGAAAAGCTATGGTACATGAAAATGATGATCCGATTCGTAGTAGGTTTCCTTGGAACAACAGTCTCCAAAGGCTGGGAAAGGAACCGGGTGGAACGATACATCGGAAGAAGAATCAAGACCATATAGAGTACAGTTGAGATAAGATAGAATATTCAGAAGTTTCTTAGAGACCTGAGGAGACTTCATGTCACTCAGACCTCAGCGAAAAACCACCTATTATGTCTGAAGATAGACAAATACATGAGCGTTGAGAGAGAACAGAAAAAAGTTATGGAACGCGAAGTATATGATGATATATATCGTAATTACTGCGGCTCAAACCGTCTCGAAAGATTTGGAAAAAAGACTAGAGAAATTGGAAATCAGAGGCTCTCTAGACCACACCATTGACAAGATCAACTAGGATACTAAAAAAAAGTCCAGGAAAGCTGATAAAACTTGTTGTTACGCTGATTCTTCTGAAAAACTATCAGCTAACGCTGGTTTCAAAAACTGTCCATGAGTTACGAACAAATGGTATATGCACAACCCAGAATCAATCCTGGAAAATAAGACAAACCTTTGAGATATAAATGGATCCCCTAATCTCAGCCAGTTGATCGGATCTTGTGATAGTCAATAAAAAAGAGAACCTGCCAAATAGTAGACTTCGCCATTCCGGCTGATCACAGGATAAAACTAAAAAAAAAATCGAAAAAAAAGATAAGTACCTGGACTTTGCTAGGAACTGAAAAACCTATGGATCATAAAAGAGACGGCGATACCAGTAGTAATAGGTTTGCTCGGTACCATCCAAACGACAGGATTATGAAGATCGACCCGAATACCAAGAAGAATCTTGGAGACTTGAGGAAATTTGATCTCACTCAGATTCTAGGGGAAGACCATTAGTTCACGCTGGTGTGAAAAACTCTCCAATGAGTGAAATCATGAAAATAATGATAATTTAAAACCAATTAAGTTTTTAAAAAATTGGTTTCAATGTTTTAATAGAGAACTGTTGAAATTCCTGAACAAAACTAACCCAAAATCTACAAACAATAAACTCAGTCAGTTAAATCTCTGCAGATGGAGTAACGACCTGCCTCTAATGAATGACCTGGTTATGACATTAAACAATTAGATGGCTAGGCTCCTGTCTTGAAGATTTATGGAATGTGAAGTACCTCTTCATTTCCATTGCTCCCAGGTCTCCTCTGACTCGATTGATAGGGTCCTATTAATAAGTCAAATAAAAGAAACTATGCAAACAAATGACTGATATTATATTGTGATTGTTATATAACAATATGGAGGTGCCCGTGATGCAATGGTTATCGTCGTAGGAAATGGACACGGCGACACGAGTTCAAATCCCGGATGAAACAGATTGCATTTCACATAGCACTAATACCCTTGGGAAAGGTATGATTCCAAATATTCTCCTTCCAGCTGTGGGTAAATAGTAGGACAGACTGGATTCTTCTGCCTTGGTGAGGCAACAAGTTTAGGAGAAGGAAAACTCTGAATTCAAACATGTTAAACTCCGCTTAAAAATTGACCTTGTGTCATATCCTGCCCAAGCGGAGGGGTTGGTAAATATGGTCATATAACAATATTTGAAAACATTTAAATGAGGGCAAAAAAGTCTCAAGCTCATTTAAGAATGTTATGTGCAAAATATGTTCACAAATCCGATATATATTCAATATATATGTATAATCAGGATTAGCATTAATTAATCTTCAATAGTCGATAAGCCATAAAAGCCAGCCAAACCAAATCATATATATTGAATATGTATTTATAAAACAAAACTGTCATTGAATAATGTATAATGGTTCATATGCCGTAAAACACATCTTAACAAATTCATATATTTCAAATATATATGTATAAAGACGATTTTGCCTTGAATAATCTACAATGGTTGATATGCCATTAAATAAAACCAACCTAAACCAAACCAAGAAACAATGCAGGATGAAGAAAAATCAGAATATAATTAAATGCCGAGTGTTTTCTAAGCTAGCGATGTACCTATCAAGGCACGCCATTGAACTTACCTTCCAATATTTCATCATCGAACGAGACGCAGAAAGAGGAAAGAAAGTAATTTTCGAGACTAAATATAAAAACGTGTGAACCATTTATCAAAACGTCACAATGAAGAGAGTGTAATTTTAACGATGCTACAAGAGTTTGCCCGAAACGTTCAGCCTAACTTAACACAGCCAACGCCTCAAGGCGTGCACAGTGTACAGACAATGACTGACAGAGTCGGACGTTTTCGTTTCTGATGTGAATGAGTGGTTACACCTTCGTAAGCAACTAATCCATTCCTGGTCGAAATATATGAAGGATATTTTTGATTGATTCGTTACCTCGGTGAGAATCTTGCATGAGATATGTATGGGCGAGACTTCATTAATAATTTGAAATTAACGAAAGGAGTTAGCCGAAGCTGGTGTCTTCTTTTTTTCTTTTTTAGGAAACGAGATCACGTATCCGATTATATGAATACTCGACAAGCCGTAAACACTTTTAATATTCATTGTAGCAGTAGCTCATGATTGTATTGATGCTTCTATTTAGGAAGGGATGAAGAATTTTAATTTGCATTTTAGAGTTATATCGTGAATTTAGATTAAATGACATACAGCTTGAAATAAAACCCCATATAGTAATTATTCAGTTACAAATTGGACCATAAATTGTATTCATCACAAAGTTAGACCTTTCTAAGAGTGTTGCTCTTATACAATCACTTGATATGATTTTAAGTGCTTATTAGCCGAAGGATAGATAGAAAGAAAGATAGATACGTGTGTGTGTGTGTGTGTGTGTTTGTATGTGTGCTGTATAATATATTTCGCGTATACACGTATACAAATATACATCATCATTATCAAGTCGTGTCGCTAACACAGATATCCCTGACCCTCTCTCGCCACTTCTCCCTATCATTCATCGCTTCTGGCAGGTCTTCAGGGCTACATCCCGTATCCTCACATAGCTGCCGAATGTATGTTCGAGCTGGTCGTCCTGCTTTTGCTTGGCCATATGCGGGGATCTATAGGAGTACATCACTGATGAGTTCGTCCTTGCTTCTCCAGCAGTGTCCTGCGTGTCTGGTTCGTCTAACTTCTATAGTTTTCGTGACGGGAGGCAGGTGGCCGTATAGTTGGTGCCTGGTGGGGTGTTGCCGCCAGGACTTGTTTAATATTGCTCTCAACATTCGTGTTTAATTGCCGTCTAGCTTCTTCTTCAGCCGTTTAGTTAACGCCCAAGTAGTGCATCCATATAGCAGTATCGATCCGACCGCTGCCTGGAAGAAAATGCGTTTCATTTTATGGGTCAGGTCTGATTTCCATATGATCGAGAGCCAAGCCATCCATGCTTTCGTTAGTCGTGTGTCGATGTCTTTTTCGGTTGATGAGACGCTGCCTCCTAGGTAAGTGAATTTGTCTTCTAGTTTCAGAGAGGTTCTGTCTAGTGTGGAAATGTCGCCTGTTTGGTTGTAACACATGTATTCAGTTTTGTTTGCAATGACATGGAGGCCAATGCCTGCGGCGGCTCGTTCCAAACAATGCAGTAGTGTTTCGGCTTGGTTAGGTGTATTCGCTAGTAACGTTATGTCATCAAAGATAATGACGACTTCATTAATGAACGAACACACTTCTTATAAAAATATCTCTCTCACACTTTTTACTCGAAAGAGTGATGTTTCTTGCGTGTGAGAGGTGAGTGGAGACAAGGACAGACTGCTATATTGACCCAAATTTTTCTCGCGACCACATCAGCACCTCTTCCTCATCATGGCTGGGTTTGCTCAACCGTGTGTCACTGAGGGCCCAAAGCTCTCTGTCTGCCGCTGACTCTCACTTCGGCACCTTGTCTCCAACTGACTCAAACCGTCTTGGCACCCGGTTACATTTTTGTCTATCGTCCACCTGCTTCCGCTGTTCTTCCGCTTATTTTCACTGGCGTATCTCTTGGTTGACGGTTCGGTCTAGAGTCAATATATAACATGTGTGTTTGTGTAATTGTGTACCATAGCCATGATATGGCTATGTGTGGAACGTACATCGAATGTCCATGAAGATAGAACATAGGAATCTCGAAATTCGAAAAACACTTGACTTCTTTGTTCTGGTACAAAAATTTTTATTACCTTTGAGTTTAAAGGTTCTTCGACATGAGGAGAGAGAGGAACACACTTTATATTCTGGCTTTTTTATCTGCTCCCCCCAACACGTGTGGCACCCTCCACAAAGATCTCCGAGAGCAAGGGAAAACAAACCGTCTTACCTCGAGGAAAGTCTCATCTCAACTCTAACTTTTTCAAAATCTCCGTAATCCTCGTTTTCCATCTGGATTATTGTGACATCTATGAGTGACACGTCCGCTCTGCGCGCTCTTGCGCGTGAACACTTGCGTTAATGTTGCACCTAAGTAACCCATGTGCTGAGCCGAAAGGTTCTCAGCCTAACTAAACCCTAAGGCATAAACAAAAATCCCTCGGCCATTATATTACAATTGTACGTATATATATATATATATATATATGTGAATGAAATTTAGCAACCGTAGTCGAGGGTGACCCGAAGTCTCTCTTTTCATTAACTACTACACCAAGGAGTAGGGAAGGGATCGACTCATTTCTCTGAATTAATCTACTTTACATTTGAATAGTATCTTATAATGCCGAGTGTTAAGCCAGGAAATGTTAAGTGTCATTTTTTAGTCTTTTGTCTGACTCGGTTTGGGATTGAACCCCGATCTTTTGAGCCATTAGCGAGCACTTTACCTATCTTGCCGATGGGTGTATATATATATATATATATATATATAAATGTGTGTGTGTGTGTGTTATTATTAAGGTATGCTGAAAACACATAATTCTGTGACCTCTCACACGTACCATTTATCATTATCGTACATCAATCCAGGTAGGTATTTGAGAATGCATCCAGTGTTTACACAGAGGATATGCGTACAAGTTCTGCGTAGACTCACGCAAATATTTCCTGAGACAATTCCGTGATTAGAATATACTACTTCAAAATCCATTGCTCTGTTAATCAACTTATAATATATAAAAATATAATCTTTCAGAGCTTTAAAGTTATTTATGTAAGTCAATAGATTTCCTTTCTTTACTTGAAAATCAATGTTTAGGCATGGTAACCTGTTCTCGAGAGAAAACTCCGCTAGATATCCACTATTTCAATTTGATAACTTCTATAGGCTGAATTTACATATTTCCGTTTTCCCTATCTGAACATTCATGTCTCCACACATGATTAGAACGCTGTGTTTTGGTATATGTCGGAGAAGAGAATATATTTTTTGTAAAAGGTTATATCCTTTTCACTACAGGCATTGGTTGGCCTTTAGCAAGAGATGATTATTGTGCAATGATTGCCATTAAATATCGCATTCATCATTCTTGGTTGGATTTATTTTTAAGGCATGTAGACTGGGAAGCAATCCTACACCTCCAATAGTGGCAATGACAGAAATTTTCCATGGAGATGCTTTTAGAAAAATTTCCATCCATGACCTGTATATTGGTAATTTTTAATTTGCTTTGGTGATATCTACGGTCCCATAAGTTAAAGAATAAACTGGTTCTACATGTACCCGATTAAAAAAAACGGATTGCAGAATCTTAAGTAAGACTTAAGAAAAAAAAATTGGGGCCCATTTTTCCTTGCAAAGGAAGATTTTTATTGACAAGCACCACAAGAGTAGTGCTAGAGCTCTACAAGTTTGTGAATATAAAACATTATTAAAACTGGAGATGTCAAACACTGCAATATTCAGGCATGCTGTCACTCAGAATTTCTGCCCGAGAATGACACTGAATAAGAGTATCCAAGAGAGGTGGGTATTATACAAGCCACACAAAAATATAACAAATTAAACCATTGGATGCAGCATGGTTGAAGTGAAGTCAAGCAGATGACTCTAAAAGTGGGTCAATGAGGCATTTTAACTGTTGCAGAGCAGAAGTTCATAAATCAACGGCCAGGGTCAAATAATTCTGTCATGTGACAAGCACTACTCATCAATAAGGTCTGTGTCTATTGATGACAAAAATCAGCTACCGAAATATTTCACAGTGTGTGTGAGTTTAAATATATATATATATGAGAATGTAGGTCGGTATATTTATTTGAATAAACCGTAGTATCATTGATAAAGTGTATATATTTGCGTTAGGATAGCTTTGACAAAGAGTCAATATTTTCGGCCACAGTCTGTTTCTAGTCAATAAGTTCACAAGGCCAAATAAATGCATAGGTGAGAAACTGACTATCCAAACTTGAAAAAAAAAAAAAAATATATATATATATATATATATGTACGCCCCTCCCACACACACGCACTCACACATACACACACACATCTACACACATGGCCTACCATAGTCGAGGGCGACCCGAAGTATCTCTTTTCAATAATCACTACACTAAAGTGTAGGAGATGGCGCTACTCCTTTCCCTTGATTGATCCACTTTACCCTTGATCCATATCTTGTAATTCTGAGTGTTAAGCAAGGCGGTATTTTTTGAGTCTTTGCTATGACTCACTCTTGGATTGAAACTTTGTCTCCCGAACCACTGGGAACATTCAAAACATTACGCCAATAGGTAATTTTAATAAAATCGCAATTTGATATTTATTGTATTGAATAGTTTTCTCATATAAATTCTCGTGTTTGGATGGCAAAAAATGGGGATGTTAAACGTTCAGATTACTGGATGGGAAATCAAAATGTCTTTTAGCTAAAGAAGCACATACATTTTTTAACAATCTAAAGTAAACGTCTCTGTTTGTGTATTGATTTTCCTAGTTTTTACTGTATAACTTTGAATTTGTGTACCAAAAAAAATAAAAAATAAAATAAAATAAAAAAAAAATGAAAAAGAATATGAAAGTGGCAATATACCTGCAAGACGAAAATACAAAAGCGACTTTCTCTTCCTGTCGGTAGACAGATAAAACGAAAGGTGATTTAAAGTTAACTTTGTACTTATGTAGTCTAAACGTGTTCGTCGTTGGAAACACGCAAGGCAGGAAATCTATTTTGAGTCTTTTTTTTTATTTCCTTTTTACTAGGAAAGGGCGTTTCTTTTGAATTTAGAATTGGTCAGTATTTGGGCCGCAAACGAAAATCCGACTGAACATTCAACCACAAACAGTTTGCTAGACTTTCCTAATCCACAGTAAATTTTGTTATTGTTTAAATAGTGCCGTTCTAAAAGTTAGATCAGAATATTTTTTTCTGCGGAGATTTATTAAATCGCCAAATGCATTAACACACACACACACACACACACACACACACACACACACACACACACACACACATTAAAAATATGTATCTATATTTATTATATATATTCGGATTTATTTCTTGGTTTAATGCCAAATAAGCCTTCTAGGGTTATTTTATACTAAATACAATCTTATAAAAGACAAATACCGGTGCTATTCCGTTCATAGCTGTGGAGATAATGAGGTTTGTGCCTTTCTCAAGGGTATGAGTCCAAAAGTGATTGTGATCGCACGACTGGAGACCGAACTCAATACAATGTTGCAGTGCAGTACGGTAGCTATTACACACACACACACACACATACGCACACACACACACACACACATACACACATATATATATATCTATATATAAACTGGTTTGGATGAATACTGTGTATTATTTCTTTTTTAAAATCTTCAAGGGAAGACGTTCAAGTCTTCTCACTAGTCTTCTTACGTCTGCGTCTAGTTGGTAAAGAAAGAACCCTCTATTATCTAAAGCACTTTCGACCATTTCACTAGTCATCTTCAGGGGTTGAGTTAGATCGCTTGTTGCAGTAATTTTTATATTTATTCAGATTGGCTTGTATTTGTTCGGAGTTTTTCTTTTTTTTTGTATATGATAGGTTATCAATGGGATTGGTTCATTCTGTTTGGATGGGTGGTTAATTATTGAATACGTTTAATAAGCTTATTCTTGTGGTAAATCTTTTTTTTAAATTTATAACAGATATTTTATTTTTCAGAATTTGTTTTATATTTATATATGCCTGTGGATAGCAATATATATATATATATATATATATATATATATCCGAGTCTCACGATTTCAAGTGCCGGATGACCTAGTATTATACTTATCAGAAAAAAAAAAAAGAAGCACGACGCCATTACTAAATAATAAGTCATAAATTAACCGCTGGCAAATTTCAGTTAGTAGTCTACTTTATATGATTTAATTCAAAGGTAAATATTTGGTTTAGCTGACCGAACGTACGAACAATCAATGTCCGCTTCAGCTTTATATTTATATTATAAATCAGAAGATGAGGTGACCATAACAGTTATCGTCGTATCAAATGGAATCGAGATCTCGAGTTCAAATTCTGAACGAAGCTGAGCTTAAAAAGTCCTAATATCCTGCGTAAAAGAAGGATATATTTATCTTTTTTACTCGGGTGCCCTGTCCGCAGGGCAGAGGGTTTAGAGCCCCCTAAATTGGTTTATTCTTGATATAATAACGAGCTAAATCTTACGTTAATGTTCCAGTTCTGGAGATCTATGAATGTATTTACCAAACCCCTACGCAATATCAATTTTTAAGCGGAGTTCAACAAGTTTGAATTCAGAGTTTTCCTTCTCCTAAACCGGTTGCCATCGAAATATTAAATACCCTAGTCTACCCTACTATTTTACTCACAGCTGGAGAGAAAATAATCGGATTCAAACCTTTTCTTAGGGTATTCGTGCTATGGGAAATGCAATCAGCTTCGACTGGGATTTGAACTCGTGTCGACGTGTCTATTTCTTAAAAATTTCTTAACAATTACACCATAGGGACGTCCATCTTGAGATCTGTGTTGTATGAAAATATCCTTCTTTGCTATTACTCGCCGGTCCACTCAGAACAGAAGTGGTAGTACCTATTAGGGCCCCATCACTGGGTCAAATAGAATTGGTCAATCAGTTATAAGGGATTATTGTTAAAACTGAATAGTATTATTAGTATTGAAAAGACACTTGAAACCATTTAACAGTGAGAAAATAAAACTATTAGTGTTATATAACAATACTTGAAACCATTTAAATGTGTGCAAATAAATGAGCCTTGGCTTGTTAAAAAATAATGTTACCGACAAGCTATTTTTCTACAAATTCAACATATATTGTTGTATATCCTACCGGCATAATGATGAATGGTGGACAATAAGGAAGATGAAAGAAATAGGCTTGCCACTTCTTTATAGAAATAAATTTCTCTTTAATCTACGAAGGGGTCGACAAAGTAGGACTTGGATACTTCTATATTGACCCATAACTCTTTTTCTCCTGACCATACAACGCTGTGTAATCTTCAAGGCTTTATATATTTGCATCTTCTGCAGGGAGTACTGCAGACCGTTGCCCCATCGGGCCCCTGGCGACCACTCTCCGAGACTGACCGAATCTCTTCTGGTAGCAAGATTGAGATTGACTGTTATTCTGTGGGTGCCTGTTTATATATAATTTCATAACGCCGACTCATTTTCGATTCAACCTATGCATCGCTGCTTTCCTGTTTACACAAATGTGTCCTGCAATCACTTTGTTTACACAGCCGGATATTCCGGCTGTGTCACAGGTCAATATGCAGGAGTATGTGTGCTTGTGTGTGTGTTTAAACATGATTTGCCATAAAATACCTAGAAGTATTGAATGCCATCAAACACAACTAAACAACCAACCTATAACATAGATGTGGTATCTCCTTAGTAACAAAAGGAAAATTCTTGGTTGAGATTCTAACTGTTAATAATTTATGCGATAATGGACAGATGAAAAAGACATTATGGCGAAATTATTACTGGGGCATTTATACATTAAGTCCGAGAGCATTCTTCCTATTGGGTCTTTAAGAATGAAATGAATCGTTTTATAGTCATTACTAAAAGCAATTTCTTGAGCACTTACGACTTTGTTGGTCAAGCTGATCGATATTCTTGCCAGGTGAACCAATTACTTCGAACGTCATTGGATGTATGTATGAAATAGTCTCCACTTTTATATAACGCTGATATAACAACAGTCTTAACAGCAGCATTTACTTTTACAACAATGAAAAAGTTCTTGAAACTTAAAACTGTGTAAGAAATTATATCTATCTTGCCCAGTTGGCTGGGGCTTTAGAATACACCGACGGCTTCTCTGCAGAGGGGTAATACCCCCACCAGCAAATGTCCTCATATGACTCAAAACAATCTGATGGTCAGGTTCCAGTATTGCTGGGCTTTGGGGAATACGGAGTACCACTTCAGTGCATTCCCTCCAAGGTCTACTCTGGCCCGGAATGGTAGAACCTGAGAGAGTCCTATCAATGGGTCGAATAGAATAAAACTGATTACTTATGCTAAACTAAATTGGTTGAAATAGATTTGTTTTGAAGTTAAAACTGCGTACTTATGCTAAGCTGAATTATTAGAAATAGAACTGTTTTAAATAGACGTAAACTGTGTATTTATTCTGAACTGAATTGTTAGAGATAGAACAGTTTTAACATTGAAACTGTACCAATACTTGACTGAATTGTTTGAAATAGAACTGTTTTGATGTTTAACTGTTTGTAAATAAAAATTAATTATATACTAACTCGAATTGTTTGTAATTTAACTTGTCGTTAAATGACCCGAAAAGGGTTGATACGCTGTAAAACAAAACAACCAACCAAACATACCTCTTTATCGATGATTTCATATTATACATAGCAACATAATGAATCGTCTTGTATTTGTAGCTTGAGAGCTATAAATTTGATTTTGGTTGGGTTTAATGGCATATCAAACATTGTTAGTTATCTAATGCCAAATCCTGTTTTTACATACATTTGTAAACACATTTTGTAGATATACATTATTCTTTCTAACAGTCCTATTTAGCATGGGTCACAAAAGTACAGGTCCGATGTAGTTTGGTTTGGTTTGATTTGGTTTGGTTTGGTTTTATGGCATATCAACCATTGTAGGTTATTTAATGCCAAATCCATTTTATACAAATAAACAGTTCAATTTTAAACAATACAGTTTAGCATAAGTACAAATTTTGTTTACACACAGTTATATATGAAAACAGTTCTATTCTAAACAATTCAGTCTAGCTTACGTATACAATTTAGTTCTATTTTACCCATAGAAAGACCCTATCAGGTGCTATCACTCCGGGCCAGAGTAAACCTGGGAGCCATGACAGTTATTTGGTGCCCCGCATTCCCCAAAGCTCCAGCATACCTAGAGCCTCTTCATCAGATTTTTTAGTGTCATATCGAGGATAATTTTATGATCGGCCATAATAATAAGAGTGGAAAATCATCAACTTCTGCTTCTGTGAAAAACTAAAAGATGTAAAATAATAATAATAATAATAATAATAATAATAATGATAAATGGAAAAAGACTACTTTACCATTCCAAAGAAACATAAATGTAGAACAGTCAACCCGGAAACGAAAAAAAAAATCAAGTACTAACATATGTATCAGCAAATAATATATCCGAATTAAATAAAATAATTTATACTGGGGCGAAATTGGTTTGTAAGAAAATCGGGGTTACATCAAAAAGCACGAAGAAAAATCAAAACCTGGATGGGAAATTCGATTGGAAACGTAGATAAAACAAAGAGAAAACGCTGGAATAAAAAGAAAAGGTTGCACAAGAAAAATAGTACAATTTGAGGAAATAAACGAGAAATTACTGGCAAAAGAAGGAAGATTAAAAAGATATCAAGAAAGGGTAAAAAATACAGACAAAATAGGACATTCGAAAACAACAAAAGGAAGTTCTACCAACAAGTGGGGGAAGAGGACACGAAAATATACCAACAAATGGATGCAAAAGAAACCGAAAATTTTGGACTAAAATATGGCAACCAAGCCGAATGGATTAGCAACATGGCAAAAAACTTAGAAGTAGTCAAAAAGGTCCGAAAGCGGAAATATTCACCGATTTACACAGAACAACACTAAAAAATAGAGCAAATTGGAAAACGCCAGGCCATGATTTAATACATTGATTCTGGTTCAAGAAATCCACCTAGGTTCACGACAGACTAGCACTAGAAATGAGCAGATGCCTACAAGGCGCACACATACCCAAATGGATGACCAAAGGAAAGACCACATTGATCCTAAAGGATCTCCTCGAAGGAACCGCTCCAAATAACTACATACCCATAACCTGCCTACCGATAATGTGGAAAATACTAACAACACAAATAAGGGTAGAGATTTACTCCTCGCTAACAAGCCGCAAGTTGTTCCCTGAGGAACAGAGGATGCTGCAAAGGGTTGAAAGGCACATGAAAGTTACTCTAGGTAGATCAGTACATTCTTATCGAGAGTAAGACCAGAAGGAAAAATTTAGTTATGGCCTGGATTGACTACAAAAAGGTATATGATATGGTGGCGGAAACAGGATAATAAGCTACCTCAAAATGTGCAAAATATCAGAGGAAATCATAAACTTTATCGAGAAAACCATGAATACCTGGAAAGCGGAATTGACTGCAGGAGGGAGAAGCTTTGCAGAAGCGAAGGTCCAAAAAGTTATTTTTCAAATAGATACACTATCACCATTAATATTCATAATTGCCATGATGCCACTTAAAAATGAAAAAGAAATTGAAACTCTAATACACGCAGTGAGAATACACAGTCAGGACATAGGGATAGAATATGACATAAAAACATGTCATACGAGTAATGAAAAGTGGCAAATGACACCTGACGGATGGAATGGAATTGCCAAAACAAGACAAGATTAGGATGCTCGTAGAAAAGAAAACCTAAAAATACTTGGGCATCTTGGAAGCTGACACCATCAAACAAGTGGAAATGAAAGAAGAAATTAAGAAAGAATATCTCAGAAGGACCAGAAAGCTACTCGAGACAAAACAATCTAGCAGAAACCTTATCAAATGAATAGATACCTGGGCTGTAACCCTAGTAAGAAATTCGGGAGCCTTTTTGAAGTGGACTAGAGAAGAAGAAAACTAATGACTAAGTGAAAGGCATTACATCCCAGAAATGGCATTGACAGACTACATGTATCAAGAAAGGAAGGAGGAAAAGACTTGCCTATACTGAACACAGCGTTGATGCAACTCCTCAAAGACTACATAGAAAAGCACGGTGGAGGACTGATTACCGCCACCAGAAACAATACTGACAACACGAAGACCACAAGAAAGCCAATAACAAGAAAACAAAAAATGAGAAAAAAAAAAACAACAAACAAATCTATGGATGGTTTAAACGGTTATCTCACACGAGAAAACGTGGACATAGCTAAGAAAAGGAAACATTAGAAGGAAACTGAATTTCTCCAAAACACAAAACAAAGCCATAAGAACCAATCATATCAAAGTGAGAATAGATAAGACACAACAAAATAGCAAAGTAGGTTGTGTGTTGGTTGAGACTAAACGATCAATCACATAATAAGCGAATACAGAAAATTAGCACAGAAGGAGTACGCTATGGGGACATATCCTACCATACTCCAAAGATGGACTCATCCAACCTAAACATATTCTCCGAGCGAGCTAACTCGGAGAAGACGACTTCTCGTTTCTTACGAGACATTTGACAGACAGACTGCAAGCCGAGAACGGCTAGCACTTCTTTTGTATGACTTCCTTTTTCTGCTAATTCAATAACGTTCACCTATCACCCGTTGTTTGAGTTGCTCCTCCACCGGTATTTCTGAAGACCACAACAGAGTATAAGACAAGACACGACTGAGTGGGCAAGCTGATTCACTAGAAATTGTGCAAGAAATTTAGATTTGTCCATACGAACAAATGGTACATGCACCACTCTGTATCTGTCCTGAAGAATGAGACATAATCTCCTCTGGGATTTTGACATACAAACGGGTCAACTAATCTCGGCCAAATGACCAGACCTTATATTAATCAACAAAAAAAGGTGAACTTGCATAATTGTAGACTCTGCTTTCGCGGCTGACCACAGAATAAAGTTAAAAGAAAGTGAAAAGAAGGATAAGTACCGGGACCTTACTCGGGAATTGAAAAATACTGTGGAACATGCAAGTGACAATTATACCAATTGTGATTAATGCTTTTGGTATAGTCACTCAAAATTCAGTGAAAGGCCATCAGCTGACGCTGATTTGAAAAACTCTCAAGGAGTAAATAAAAATAATAATAATAATATTAATAATTATAATAATAATAAAGGGAACCAGCAGCATTGTGGACTTTGTAGTCCCGGATGACCACGGAATAAAATTGAAAGAAAGCGAGAAAAAGGACGAGTACTTCGACCTTTCTAGGGAATTGAAAAAAACTGTTGAACATGAAAGTGACAGTTATACCAATTGTAATTGGTGCTCTTGGTACAGTCACCAAAGGATTGATAAAAGAACTAGAGGACGTGGAAATAACAGAACCAATGGAGACAATCCATACTGCATTGCTGAGATCGGTCAGAGTACTGAGCAGAGTTCTGGAGTCTTAAGGAGACTAGTTTTCACTCAGACTCCACTGAAAGACCACCAGTTAACTGTGATGTAAAAAAAAACTCTCAATGAGTAAAAATAACAATAGTTATAATTAAGGGATTTTCAAATAGTTTTAAAATATAACATGTTAAAACTGAAAAAAAATGCGTTCAATCTTTGTTTCCCTGACGTTTACTTCAACTATGCTGTGTTCATCCCAGACACGTTTTCTTTTTTATGGCATATAAATCTTTGTAGGACTTTTAAATCTAAAGCCATCTTAATAATAAAACAGTAATATTACTATTTAACCAATGGTAGTGGGAGATAAAGGGTTTCATGCATTTCTCAAAGGTATTAGTTCAAAAGTTATTGCAATATGGCAACTTGAGTTGGAATTCTCTTCCAACTATATCGCACTACTGTTCACCATCCTCTTCACCACGCAGATTTCTTCCAACACATTTTGTAGGATAAGAACATCGAATCATGTTATTCAGCTAAATTGGTATTTTCGACATCTTGGCTTTCGATTTTTTTTATTGTATTTTTAACCGCAATTCTGTTTACTCATCTCTCTATCCATCCATCTATCTAACTGTGAATTTAATATGTTCTTAAGATAAATAGATGGAATAAAGTATTTTCGTCTTGAAATAGCTTTCGCGATTAAGTGTTATAAGTCTATTTACAGAAAATGTGATCTTCTGAAGTTCCATAGAAATTCGTCTGAATTCAAATCTGAGTCTCTCACGGAAATAATCCCAATTCCACAAGTATTAAAATAATGTAAAAATAAAATATTCTGATATTTCATAAATCTGTGAGAGAACACTTCCTTAGTTGAAACGCTCGCTGGATTGTACAAATTAAATCATATTAGCATGGAGCAATTATTACTACTTGTATACTATTGGTTGACGAAAGCTCTGAAATTGCACTTTTGAATGGGTTTGAAACTTTGTTATATTTCTTTTAATCCCTACTATATTATCAAAGCTCTAAGTATTCGGAAAGCCCAGTCGGCTGGGGATGTAGAATACACTGTCTGGTAAGACCTCCCAATAACGATTGTACTGATATGACACTGAATATTCTGAGAGTGAGACTCTAGTAATGCTGGAGCTTTGGAGAATGCGGGGTACCCCTTTATTGGCATTGCTTACAGGTCCACTCTGGCTCGGAGCGGTAGCACCTGATAGGGTCCTATTAATGGGTCAAATAGAGCAGTTTGATATTTAAAGTGTGTACAAACAAATGATTTTACTAAATGGAATTGTTTGTGATGCATAACAATACTAGGGATTATTTAACAGTGTACAAAACTGCTAATAGAAACTGCTAATAGAAAATTCAAAACTGTTGAATAGAATAATTAATGTTAAATAGCAATTCTTAAAACCCTTTAACTGTGAGAGTAAATTGAATTATAAGTATTGCATTACAACGCTTGTGACAATTTGATTGGGCGTAAAGGAATAAAAAAGGAATTGAATCATTAGTGTTAAATAGCAACATTTGTAATCACTACGTTTTCTGCAAATAAAGGATTTATATGAAATAGAATTATTAGTACTAGATAACAATGATCCAAAAAATATTTAACAATATAGAAACAAGAGCAAAATTTATACAAAATTACTGGTAACTAATTTAAATATGAAATCATCTGCAAGCTATTCACTTACAAATCATATTTTTATAAAAAAAAAAAAGTGCAAACAAATGCTTAATTTTTATTGAGATGTTCATGTAAGAAGGAAATGATTTCAACCATTTCACTTTGTCCAAAGAATGAGTCGAGGCTCGTTTAAAATGTTATTAACAAAATGTGTTTACTAATCATATGTATTTAATATATATTTATTAAGAGGATTTGGCATTCAATATACTAAAATATATGATATGCCATATAACCCCAACCAAACAAAATCATATATATTTAGTAGTTATGTATAAAGAGGAATTGCCATTAATTAAGCAACACTGGTTGATATACCGTAAAACCAAACAAAACCAAATCATATATTTAATAGTTATAAAAAGCATTTGGCATTAAGTAACCTACAATGGTTGATATGCTATAAAACCCAAGCAAACCAAATCATATATGCTTAGTAGATATGGATAAAGAGGAATTGCCATTAATTAACCGACAATGGTTGATATACCATAAAACTAAACCAAACCAAACCAAAACAAATCATATATATTCAATTCATATGTATAAAGAGCATTTGGCATTAAATAACCTACCATTGGTCTATATAACATAAAACCAAACCAAACCAAACCTAACAATTCAAATGAATATTCAGTTTAGAAAACTAGATCACACAGATCCTAGTCTGGTGATAAAGGAAAGTGCTGCTTTGGCATGAATATCATCGTATGGTTTCTACCAATCGGGTGTCCTGAGTATGACATTGGACTGTATCTGTATGTGTGGTTCCAGGGTTGTAGTTGTGGAGAGGATAAACTACCCTTTCATAGCCATTACTCCCAGGTGGGTAGGCGCACTTAACGTAAATGTTATCACTACAGAAAACAGAATCAGCGATCCGAGCTCAAATTCTAGACAATCTTTGCGTTTCAGTTCCCACTAATGCTCTTAAAAACGACATGAATCCATTTTTCACTCCAAGTAAGAGAGTAATTTTTTTAGCTTTGACTAAGCAACCATGTCGGGTTATTTTATACTAAGAAGTCAATCAATTGAATTCATTGTTGGGTTCGGTTTGGTTCCTTGTTTAATGGCATATCAATCTTTATGGGTTTTTCGTGCCCGAGCCATCCTTGCAGAATATTATTATATATATATATATATATATATATATATATTATATATTTATTATCTAATTCCTTTAGAGTTTTTCACATCATTGTTAGCTGATGGTTTATCACTGGAGTTTGAGTTTCAGCAAGTCTCCAGGACTCGTCTCAGGATTCTGGCCGTTCTTAGTAATGCTGTCGTTTGGATAGTCTCTACCCTTTCGCCAGGCCTTTTAATAATCCTTTAGATATTGTGCCTAACGCACCAATCACAATTGGCACAATCGTTACTTTCATGTTCCATTGCTTTTTCAGTTCTCTAGCAAGGCCGAGGTACTTATACTTCTTTTCACTTTCTTTCAGATTTATTCTGTGGTCCGCCGGGACAGCAAAGTCGACAATTTTGCAGATTTTCTTTTTTTTTTTTTGTTGATTATTATGAGGTCTGGTCTTCTGGCCGGGATTAGGTGATCCGTTCGTATATTAAAGTCCCATAGGAGTTTATGCGAGTCATTTTCTAGGACAGGTGCCGGGTTGTGCATATACCATTTGTTTGTATGGTCGAATTGAAATTTCCTGCACATTTTCCCGTGGATCACCTTGCCGAGCAGTCGTGTCTCGCCTTATACTCTCTGTGCTAATTTGCTGCATTCCCTTATCATGTGATTGATCGTTTTGTCTCTGTCACCGCATAGCCAACATTTACTGTTTTGCTGCGTCTTATCTATTCTCGCTTTCATATTATTAGTTCTTATGGCGTTGTCCTGAGCTGCTATTAGGAGGGATTCTGTTTCTCTTTCATGGTTTCCTTTTCTTAGCCAGGTCCAGGTTTTCTGGTGTGAGATGGTGTATGCTAGACGTTTAAAGCGGCTATTGAGTTGTTTTCCCTCCCATTTTTGTTTCCTATTTGTTGTCATTCTTTCGTCTATCAAGTTGTCCGTATCGTTTCTGATGGCTGTAAATAGTCCTCGTTCGTGTTTTTCTATGTAGTCTTCGAGCCGTCATAATTATTATTATTATTATAATTATTATTATTGCTCTATCCTAGATATTGAGAACTTTCCATATTATATTGCACTTGGTTCGACACAAACCCTCAAAGTGATTTAGTGACTACCAATATTGTTATAATATATATATATATATATATATATATATATATATATATATATATCAGACTAATACCATTATGAAAATGATGAAAACCCTTTTCCTCTTCCCCAGTAATTGAAAATATATATATATATATATATTCAATAACTATGGTATTAGTCTGATAATGAATGTTATAACGGGAATAGAGCTAGAAATCGCTTATTAAGATATAGCTGTCCATTACATTAGCTAGTACGCCACGTTAATCATATGATCACAATTACTTTTTATAGTAGTTTCTTAAGAAGTTTTCTCTTCTATCAAGATACTATTGAATACGAACGTTTTTTAAGCAGGTCTATTTATCTTACATATGCAACTTTAATAGGTACAACCACTCCGGGACAGAGTGGACTTGGGAGTAATGGTAATTAAAATGTATTACACATAGCCCATATCTCCTGAACTAGATCCTCATCATCAGATGCAGTTTAATGTCATAGCCAGGACCCCTTTTTATCACTTCTGCAGAGAATGCGCTCTGTGTATCTAAAGCTCTACCAATAGTTAGCGATAGATAAATAGATAGATTGATAGATAGATATATATGGTTGGTTTGGGTTTTATGGCATAGTAACTACTTTAGTAACAATGACAAAACATATTTATACATATATCAAATATACATGATCATTTTTAAACGAGTCTGAGCAAGTTTTTCTGCTCATAAGTAAACGCTTTCAAGTATTGCTGTGTATCATTAAAAATTTAATTAAACATCAGTCATTTTTTTACACTATTAAATGATCAAAAAGTTCTATTTCTAATAATTCAATTTAGCCTATGTCGTTTGTTTGCGCATAATCAAATGGCATTTAGTCGTGCAATGTATCACTCATGAATCAATTAAACATCAGACATTTGTCTACACACAGTTAAATAAACAAAAAGTTCTATTTCAAACAATTCAATTAAACATAAGTCATTTGTTTGCACAGTTTTAATGTCAAGATGTTCTATTTAACTCATAAATCGTACCCAATCAGTTGCTACCACACGAGGCAAGAGTAGACCTGTAAGCAATGATATTGAAGGGGTATTCCGCATTTTCCAAAGCTCCAGCGTTATTAGAGCCTTATCATGAAATTGTTTAGAGTCATAACAGGACACTCATAGAGTAAATCTTACCCATCTGCATAGATACAGTCGGTATATACTACAGCCCCAGCCGACTGAGCATGATATATATATATATATATATATATATATATATATATATATAGAGAGAGAGAGAGAGAGATAGATAGATAGATAGATAGATAGATAGATCACTCATGAATACATGGAAATATCAATAAAAAGAGTGATATATATATATATATATATATATATTTAGAGAGAGAGAGAGAGAGAGAGAGAGAGAGAGATAGATAGCTCACTCATGAATACATTGAAATATCGATAAACAGAGTGATATATATATATATATATATATATATATATATATATATTTAGATAGATAGATAGAAAGATAGATAGCTCACTCATGTGTACATTGAAATATCAATAAACAGAGTGATATATACATATATATATATATATATATATATATATAGAGAGAGAGAGAGAGAGAGATAGATAGATAGATAGATAGCTCACTCATGAATACATTGAAATATCAATAAACAGAGTGATGTACATATATATATATATATATATATATATATATATATATATATATTGAGCGAAAGAATCAAGCAAACATCTCCCAGTAAGAAAAAATAATAAAATTTTACGAGCGATTCCGTCCATTCCCCTTTGATTTCTCTACTTATGTCTTCTTCAATTAAATTTCCTCCATTTCACAATGTCAAATTCTCTGGGTGTTACTGTGTTTTGCCATCTCTTTCTATAATTCTTTAATGGCGATACAGACGCGTTATTGTTCGGAAAGTAGTCGAGGCATTTGCACAGAGATTCACCGAACGGAAGAACAGCTTTTCGTGTCAAACAGAGCGAGGGGCGTAAAACTTGACGCTGGGTCAGCGACAATGGAGAACAATAGCACGCGTTGATGTTGTAGACGAATGGAGATGAATACAAAAACTGACTTGCTTCTAATAATTTGATATTTATCGAATCTGTGTATGCTTTGGTGAACATTTATTGATAGCACATTGGGTGGATTACAACGTAAATGTTTGGGAGATGAAATGGTTACGCATTTTAGACCGAAGGCAGCGTGTGTTCTGAGAAAGGAAATTTAACAACAGTGTAGTCGAATACTGA
>CAUZXS010005561.1:0-45000 GCA_963585895.1 Sepioteuthis lessoniana | reverse complement strand
AGTTCATTGGGGAAAATATTTCTTGTAATGTTTTCGTTTTTTTTTTTTTTTGGTGATTTGAACTAAATAAATTCTCAAACTCATGGCAATTGCTTTATTTAAAAAAAATTACATTTTATAAACGAGTGGATTCACTTTCACACTCTAATTCAACAGAGATGGAGCAATCATTTCCGGAACGAGTATTTAAAAAATGCCCTTCCCACTTTTCGAAAAAGGGAAGTCCCCGTGGTATAATGTCTAAAGAGCTGAACTGTGGCCTAGAAGTAAGTGAGTTCGAACTCCAGTCCTGTTATTAAATTCACTTTAGGATTAATACTCTTTGGAAAGGCATGGGCCTCCTTTCATCCCAGCTATGAGTTGAATAGTGTCATTGCTGTTCTTCTGAAGCAATGGCCTTGGCATTAAATAAGTCACGAAGATTGATATGGCATTAAGCAAAAAAAAAAAAAAAAAAAAAAAAAGAAGCAAACTAAGCCTTTTGTTCCCTAAATCGTAACCCACCCTTAATGAGAAGGAAATGATTTGGCTGACCCTGAAACTTAAGATAAAGATGTAGTTTTGTTCATAGTTGTATAAAGGTTCTTTAGGTTCGGCCATATGTTTTGGATGAGTTTATTACAGAAGAACGGATCCCTAGTATTACATTCTCTTCTTGTATCTTGATGCTCTATTCACTGTCATTTCTTGCTGCCACTGGTTGTTCTTCACGGTCCTGCTATATTGTTCTTCACTCGACGTTCAGTCGTCTTCTCGTAGTGTATCGCTGTCTTATGTTGTTACCAGTGAGATAATTAATTGACAAAGATAATTTTCTGTGAACATAATTTATTCATGCAAGACGACTTCTATTTTACCTGTTTGCAACAATAATGATCTATTTGGATCAGATCGCTGGCGAAAATTATCTACTGCTTATTTGGGGTGATTCTCCGCTAACTGAAGTTGTTATATGCAATTTCCTAACTTTCTGATATCATTTGATCTCGTGACTTTCTCATCCAATAAGTAAAGCTGACCTTAAACTGTTACTCATACTTAATGTTATAGTGATAATTACGATCAATTTAAACCATACACTATCTTGCCAATAACGAATTTCACCAATCTACTATTTAAAACTAGTCTGTCATGGTCTTCTGGGTGTCTAATTGCGAGATCTTGGTGCAAATTACCACAGACAAGATGAAAAGATATTGAAAAGTTTACTGAAAAGGAATAAGTCAAACACGTGTTTCAGAAGAAAATACAGTCCACTAAATCGATCTCAAAGTAGGAAGACTTGAAGAAATACTGAGTCAATGAATGAAAGATCCACTTGTTCCACAAATTGTAGTCCATTCTCAATGGTGGGAACGGGTTTGCAAGTTCCAGAATCTAAGGTCATTACTTGTCCTCTGCTGGCTATAAACTAAGTGATCGTCCATTTCAAGATCTCCACACTCTCACGTGATAGATTCTAACACTTACTGCTGGATTTTTCGTAGGTGATCCCTTTCTGTCGGTAAAAGAAAATGGTCACGGGATTCATTGTGTGTGGGAAGGCTGACACAATGTTTATCGGGCGTGAAAAGTCAGACAATAGAATACAATAACATAACACTATTCAAGTTTTGAAGTCAGTGTGTTCCACTATCCGGTAACTGTTGCGCAACCAAGATGAAAGGGCTTACTTTATCTTTGGGGCTTTAGAAGGAATTGAAAATCAAAGATTTTAGTGTGAAATGAAGTGAAATCAGACTCGTCCAGGATTTGAACTCGTTTTGTCGACTCCTATTTTTGTATTGATATTTAAGTAAATAAGCATTTAGCAAACAGTTGCATAGTTCTCTATGCATTTCGTGACAGAACAATTAATTCTTGCGATGACTCTTTTTCGGCAACCCTTAAAGCTTATCATTTGACGGATTTCTTTCTATTCTTTTCTTGGTGCTGAAGCTCAGTCAAATTATCTAAACAACCGTGACACACAATTTTCATCACGGATTAAGTCATACAACTGTTATAAACATTCTCTTTATCTTTTTACCTGTCCTTTTCTCCTCCTTCTTTCCTCTGAAACCTAATTTAAAGGGGGAGGGTATTAATTGCCATATCCAGATAATGTTTAAAATCACGAACACGCTTGCTCTTCTATTATTCGGTTGATATAGGAGCTTATTTAATTTTTGCATTTAGTATATAAATCTAAAAATCTCTGATTACCTAAGGCTAAGTGCGGAGTTTTCTGTGAGATCAACAAATATATGCATATATTAACGAGTAAAAAACATTACAAGTAAAATATGACATGAATAACAGTTACTGTCTCGTAACAGCTCAGCATAAAAGGGACAGAGATATACAAGCAGATACACAGGTCTCAAGTACTCCATCTTGAAATGAAAAATATTTGTCAAACTTTGATGAATGACAAATTGTTATGGCCATAAAAAACCTACCAAACTCCCACCCCTAGAAATTAGAGTATTTTCAAGGTGCTCAGGCTGGTGGGATACAATTAAGGTCAGAGGAGGGGAACATTATCCCCAACTGCTGAAAAGGCATTGGGCAGATAAGACTTATCAACGCCATAAGTGAATGGAATTATTCTTGTAAAGTATGAGCCAACAAGAAGACTGTCACACAAATTTCAAAGTAAAACAAGGAAGACGTGTTAACACTATACATCAAGTCTTCTTATGAATGGCTTTGTGTAACTGCAGGTATGATTATTCATGCAAAACCAAGTCCGATTCCTAAAAGCATTAGAATTGGAGTGTCGAAATTTGTCCTTGTATTAATAAATAAATTGCCAAGTGAATTTCATTTTTTTATTTCTTCAGTGAACAAGGAATATGTCATTGTCTTTGGAGGCACACATGTAATAGTCATTGTCGTAGAAAATGGACACGGCGATCCTGGTTCAAATCATGGACGAGGCTGTTTTCATTTCACATAGTGCTACTACCCCTAGGAAAATGTATGACTTCAACCCCAGCTATGTGTAAATACCACTGTAGACTGGGATATTTAACCTTGGTATGGCAACCAGTCTGGGAGAAGGAAAACTCTGAATTCTAATCTGTTACACGAAAGTAGCTGGGGATTGCCTTAGAACACCAGTCCCCAAGAAACTCCACTAAACTGTACAGGTGCGGAAACGGTTCAAACCTGTGCTATTGAGTGCCGTACCAAACCCACTCGCGTATATAGTCACACAAACTGGATGCGACAAAAGGCCAATTTTTTAGTGGACTTTCACATGTTTGAATTCTGAGTCTTCCATTTCTCGGACCTGTTGCCATAACAACTTTGACAAACCCTGGCTGCCCTACTATTTATCTACATCTGGAGTGAGAATAGTTGGATGCATAGATTTCCTTAAAGATATTCGTATTGTGTGAAATGCAAACAGCATCATCTAGGATTTAAACCACTTCATGCAGCGAAAATCTTTGCACCACAAGCGCCTCATTATCCTAGTTATATATTTACCAAATCCTTACTCCCCTGGCTGAATGTAATAAAAGGTCAAGCACACTGACAATCTTATCCTGGGAAAGAGATCACACCATGATGCAGTCTAGTTGGTTTGTGTTTTGTGACATATAAACCGTTGTTTGCCTAGTCGGCTGGGGCTGAAGAATACACCGACTGCTTCTCTGCAGAGGGGTAAGACCCCCCCCCCGAATGAGTGTCCTGGATATGACACTAAACAATCTGATGGTGAGGTTCCAGCAGTGCTTGAACTTTGGGGAATGTAGAGTATCCCTTCATTGCCATCGCTCCCAGGTTAACTCTGGCCCGGAATGGTAGCCCCTGATAGGGTCCTAACAGAATTCTTATGCTAAACTGAATTGTTTGAATAAACTGAATAGCTTGAAATAGAAATGTTTTTGACAATTAAACCCTACTTAGATTTAAACTTATGCTTAACTGAATTATTTGAAATAGAGCTGTTTTTCGACATTAAAACTGTATTTACACTAAACTGAATTGTTATATAAAACTGCTTGAATAGTTTGAAATAGAAATGTTTTTGACAATTAAAATGTGTACTTATGCTAAACTGAATTGTTTTAAATAGAACAGATTATTTACATAAAAATGGATTTGGCGTTAAATAACCTACAAAGGTTGATATGCCATAAAACCCAATAAACAAAACCAAACCGAATTGTTAGTGATACATATCAATACTTGGAACCATTTAACTTGGATATATGCCAAAGTGAATTGTTCGAAATAGACCTGTTTGATTATTTAACAGTGAGTGATCAAAAAACTTGTGATACATAACAATACTAGGAACCATTTAACTTTGATTTATGTTTACAAATCATATATATCTAATATGTATGTATAAACTGGATTTGGTATTAAGTAACCAACATTGAATAAACTGAATTGTTTTAAATAGAACAGATTATTTACATAAAAATGGATTTGGCATTAAATAACCTACAAAGGTTGATATGCCATTAAACCCAACAAACCAAACCAAACTATAAACCGTTGTAGGTTGTTTAATGCCAAATCCTGTTTTTACATATATAAAATGATTTGTAAACTCATTTTGTAGATACATTTGTAAATAATCCTGAGGTCTCTTTCTTTTATCTACAGTTAAATGGGTTCAAGTATTTCTATCTAACACGAATAATCCTATTTATCATTTATCATTTGTTTGCACACTGTCAAATCGTCCCAGTTTTGCTACGTATCACTAACACTTCAATTAAACTGTTATTTGTTTACACACAATTAAATGATCAAACATTTCTATTTCTGACAATTCAATTCAGCAATGGTCACTTGTTTGCCCTCCGTTTAAATTTCAACAGTTATGTTAGATCCGTAGATAGGATCCTATCCGGTGCTACCACTCCGTGTCAAAGTGAACTATGGACACATAGCAAAGAAGAAGTACTCCCTTGACTACAGCCATGGCATCACATGTTTTAATGTCATATACAGGACACTCACTGGCAGAGATGCAGTCGATGTATTCAACAGCCTCAGCCAGATGATGTCTGGGAAAACAACCATTCGCAAGAGGTTCGGGTAACGTCCTCCAGTAACTTACTTGTGTTGTATAGCCACATAATACATATACATATGCATGCAGAATCATAACGACGACACAATAAAGACGAGCGACACAGTTCTTTAGAAAAATATACCTCTCACTTTATTTGAAAGGGTTCGAAAGGGTTACTAAAGGTTTTACTGTGTGAGAGGTGAGTTGAAGGCTGAACAGAACTGCAACATATCGACCCCCTCTATAATGGCCATAACAGCGTTTGTTTTCCGTTCTCCTGGGCTACTAAGCTGGGGGCCTGGGGGCCCAGCCTCTCTGGGACATGTTCCTCATTCCAGCATCTTCTCTCGGACTGATTTGAACTTCCTGTCGCCGGGGTTATATAATAATTTGGCGTCCATTCTTCCTGCGAGTGTCACAATTTCGCACTCAGTTCAACCCCTCGACAGTCTAGGTCATATCCTGATATTCCTCGATTTGATTCACCTGTTATTTACACAGGTGCATTTCCTATTTTGACAGCTTGGCCGGGTCGGAGAAGCAAGGACGAGCTCATAAGTGATGTACTCTTATGGACCCCCAAATATGGCCGGGCAAAATCAGGACGACCAGCACAAACATACATTCAGCAGCTATGTGAGGATACGGAATGTAGCCCCGAAGACATGCCAGAGGCGATGAACGATAGGGAGAAGTGGCGAGAGAGGGTCAGGGATATCAATGCTAGTGGCATGACATGATGATGATTATGATGTACCCGAAAGTAAACGTAATAGCGTAACTGGAGTTCGAACTTGCTGACTACCACATTGCACGTCAGCCACAACATGACTAAGCCAAGGGGGTTCCTTACTGAATTTGCAAAAATAATAAGAAATTTTCTATGTGTCTTATGACAAGTAGAGTAAGCGAAAAACCTACATAACCCCCTACATTTTAAAATATTTGGAGTGTAATACAAGAGAAATAAAGCAAGTGGTAACCGTAGTTCCATCTCACTAATATCGTAGCCTTTTTTTTATAGCGGAGATCATGGCTTGGGCCAGTGGGTTTTCTATTGAAGTTTATCTTTAAAAATGGTAAATCTGTAATTGATTGGTGCAATTGCTTGTCATATTCATTTTATGTTATGTCAGACTGATACACTTCCGGATAGAAAATCAGTTCTGCGTGGGATTGAAAGTTCTATCCGGTACAGCATCATTTCGATGTAACGTGAAATGAGCATGAAAATCTCTCTATTTCGTTATTATCGATTAAAAAGTCTTAAAAAAAAACGTTTCAACAGCAAATGCACGATGTTCACCAGTCCATGACATGATCGTAACTGACCGTATCTTAAAAAAAAGGATGTGGCGTTAGTTTGGTGTAGCTCTCATAACGACTTCCTTAATTTCACTTATATCACTCTAGTAACAGTTTATAATGTAAGAGCTATTTTAACTTACATTTGAAAACGATCAAATTTTCTAAGAGAAAACGCAATTTTTTTTCTATGCAACATGCTACTGCACTCCAAGTATCTGTTATTTCCCATTTCCATAGGGAAAAAAAGTCATATTTCAAAAAATCTAATTCAAGAATATATTAGAATTAAATTATCTTTTCCTGTACCTTTTATTTTCAGGTCGTTTAACTTTAATAAAAAATTGCATCCTGAGTATAACACGAAACTATCAGATGGTGTAGAGTACCCCTTCATTACCATTACTCCCATGTCCACTCTGACCCGGAATGGTAGAGCCTATTTGAGTCCCGTCTAGAGATCAAATAGTTTTGATAAAAAATTATTCGGATTTAATTCGAATATTTGATGTCATATAACTGCAAATTATTGAATTAAGAATAGTCGCACAAAGTTATTTTTGTTAGACCGGCTCATTGGTCTAGAGGGAAGATTATTCGCCAATGGCCCCGGAGACCAGGGTTCAATCCCAAGTCGAGTCATACGAAAGACTCAAAAATGGTATTTGATGTCGCCTTGTTTAACACTCAGCATTATAAGGTGCGGATCAAGGGTAAAGTGGAGCAATCCAAGGAAAGACGTAGCACCCTCCCCTACACCTCGATGTAGTAGTTAAAGAAAAGGGAGCCTTAGGTTCTCCCTTGACTACGGTCATCAAATTTATTTTATTATTAGTTACTTGAAACCATGTGGCTGTTGGAAAACAAATGACTATTGGTTTAGTACGGTTTCATTTATAAATGGCATATCAACCTTTTGGGTTATTCACTGCCAATGATATCTTTACAAAAGGACAGTTTGGGTACTATTTAACTGATGGGTGGGCAGTTTGGGAGTTCATACCTTTCCCAATCGTATCAGTGTGAAAATGAAAGTAATTGTGTGACTGGGGTTCGAACTCGCTAATTACAATGTCATAGACCAGTATGTTAGCAACTACGCTACGGCGATTTCCCCCAAATGACTCTAATGAAATAAAAAAATTACTTAAAATCATATGATTATCAGTATAAGATACGAATACTGGAAACCATGCAACTATGTGTAAATTAATTGGATTAGATTAGAATACTTGATATGTGTGCAAAAAACTCTTTTGAAAGAGCTGCACAAGGAAAAAATACAAATAAAAATGTACCATGTACACAATTCCTTAACCTACTGACATAAAATAACCGTAAAATCACCAACGTCATTATCAAGGTGCACACACAGAAAAGATTCCTTTGTCTCTCATTGTCTCTGACTGTTTGGACATACGTCCCTATTGACCATCATACTCGTAAGCATTCAAGACAGCAGCTAGTGTCCACGCAGAGCTTTGAAAAAAAAACTCATACAAGAAAGAACTAAATAAAAAATGTAAATATGAACGTATAATGAACGTCATTCCCTGACCTCTAGGCATAAAATAACGCTAGACGTGTTGAAATGCTGTTAAAATCAATGAATCAGCCCGTAAAACCGTGTTGATAACCTATGTATATCAAACAATATTGCCATCATTTACATATCTGTTAGAGTGATATATCCCATGACGTCACTGCATGGACCGTTTCCGCCTCTAGAAATAGTGACTGGATCGATAAACGAGTCAAGTGAGTCTAGTTTCTGTCTGTATTTCCGTAAATATATACTACTGTAAACTTTACATCTCTTTGTGTTATTCATTTCTGGCTCTTAAAGACCACAACAATATCCTAATCGTATATAACTTGATAACCATACATAACTTTTCGCTTTTATTGAACAAATATTACAGGGAAATTTTTAAAAAGAGAAGATACTGAAAAGCTTATTCTTTTCAATTTTTTTTTCTATTTCTCTCATTTTACTTCTGCGACAATTAAAAAGAAAATAATTATTTAAAAAAACGTACCAATCAAAGATAATAACATATATTCATTTCAATAGCGGACGCATAGATTCCTCTTTCGTTTTTACAAACGATAATCTGAAATATCTACGTCTTATAATATATAAAACATCCTTAATAGAATAGATATATTTTTTTACATTGTCTTTAGAGCAGATATAATTCCTCAATAACAGAGGGGGTGTCCTCATGGTGTAATGGTTAAAACGATGGACAGCGGATTCGTTGTAAGCGAGTTCGAACTCCAGTCGCGCTATTACGTTCACTTTCGGGCAAATATCCTGGGGAACCCCCTTATCCGCTCAGTTATGGGCTAAATAGTACCACTACTGTTCTTCTAGGAGAATGGCTTTGGCATTAAATAACCTGCAAAGGTTGATATGCCATTAAACAAAGAAATTAAACCGAAATCATTTGAAATGAATATCTATTATTATCTTTGATTGGTACGTTTTTTTTAAATAATTATTTTCTTTTTAATAGTCGCAGAAGTAAAATGAGAGAAATAAAAAAAAAATTGAAAAGTGCAATGCCAGTCATTTGGAACTTGTCCGGTAAAAAATGCATTCTTTGAGCTTGAGAAATCAAATAAATGTTTTTCTTTAATTATTATATCAACTTCCAGGACATGCAACTTTTTTCAGTTTCTCCTTTCTATAATAAATCATTATCATATTAATGGGTTGCGTCTATTCTGTGACAGTTTTGAATGATTTTGTCTCCAAAGAAGTAGTGACGCCAAATATGTTTTCCTCTCTTGTTCAAGAGGAATAATAGTTGTTTTAGTATACTGTTTTCAAATCTGAAACAAAAAAGAACACAGCCTTATTACTAGAGTCATTAGCAGTCACATGGGCCCCATGTATATTGATGCATCCTGTATCAGTAGAGGGTTGGTTAGTTGTTTGGGTTTCATGGCACATCAGTCTTTCTTGGTAATTCAACGCCAAATCCATTTTTATGAAAATAGTTCTATTTCAAACAATTCAGTTTAGCATGAGTACACAGTTTAATTGTCAAAAACGTTTTAATCTAAAGCTATTCAGTTTAGTAAAACTGTTCTAATTCAGCTAATTCAGATCAGTATAAGTACAGATTTTGTTTACAGACTGTTAAATGTCAAAACAGTTCTATATTAACCAATTAAGTTTAGCATAAGTACAGCTTCAGGGTTAAAAACAGTTCCATTTCAAACAATTCAGCATAGCATAAGCACGCAATTTAAATGTAAGTACAGATTAATTGTCAAAAACATTTCTATTTCAAGCAATTCATTTTAGTCAAACAGTTCTTATTCAAACTATTCGACAGACTGTTTCGTTGTATCACAACCCTTCATTGTGGCTAGACAAGTAGGACGCTTGAAGCTGGGATAGAAAGCCGCCCAACTTTACGTTAAACTTAGTATCTTACCGCTCAGCCAACAAACAAACCACTGTATTCGTAAAATATTAGCAGTCACATGGGTCCCATGTATATTGAGACTACCTGTACATTTATTTTTGCTCAGCACGTCGGGATGTTTTTCTACAATATATTGGAAAAAATGCTATTTATACTGCAAAAAGACAGTCACGATGAACTTGTTTACACGACTTCAACATGCAAAGTCATTCAATAACCTTAAAAAATTTCAAAAATCGTTGGAATTTTATCAAAAAAATTCAATTAAATTTCTATATCTCTGACATATTGGAGGTAGCAGCATTGGAATAAGAGAAAACAGTCGTAATTTGAAAGAAATTTTTAAAGAAATTTTTCTAAACGAATACATGAAATTTAACAAAACTCATAATGTATTTTGTAAGAGATTCTCCCGTTGATAAGTTGAAATAAAGTTACAGCAATATTTGAACGCATAGCCACATTAATACCATTAAACCACACGATAATATTCAATTCTGTAAAACACAATGAATGATCAAATCAACGCAGAAACAAAATCTTGCATAAAAATAACGAACAACAAAAACAGTCCTCTTGTTTTAATTCTGAAATTCAATGTTATTCCATTTTATTTTATTATATAATTCGGAAGAAACAAGGGAAAGTGCATCTCCAGAAGATAATTTTATCACAGCTCTGATTTTACCAGATATACAGATTTTCCATCGTACAAAAATGATACGAGATGGATATACATCGACTACATTTTCGAAATCTGCGCTTCTAAATGAGTTGGAAACTTTATAAACATTAATGGGCAATTCTATAGTCGGCTTGTGTAATATGTATACTAATGCTATCAGATCTATCGACGGCTTGTGTTATATGTATTTTAATGATATTAATTCTATTGTCGGTTTGTGTTTTACGTATTTTAATGCTATTAATTCTATTGTTGGCTTGTGTAATATGTATATTATTGCTATTAATTCTGTTGTCGGCTTGTGTAATATGTATATTAATACAATTAATTCTATTGTCGGCTTGTGTAATATGCATATTAATGCGATTAATTCTATTGTCGGCTTATGTAATATGTATTTTAATGCTATCAATTCTGTTGTCGGCTTGTGTAATATGTATATTAATACAATTACTTCTGTTGTCGGCTTGTGTAATATGTATATTAATGCTGTTAATTCTGTTGTCGGCTTGTGTAATATGTATATTAATACTATTAATTCTGTTGTCGGCTTGTGCTAATGATATCAAATGATTGTTATTTATTCTAAATTGTAAGTTGAAATGTAGTCCTTTATATTTTGCTTCTTTATTTCTAAAACATACTTCAACTCTTAGTTTTTTCCTTCATTTTATCAATTCTTCTTTATTTTATTTATTTTTTCACTTCCTTTTAATTTTTCTTCTTCATTTACTTCATATCTTTCATATTTTCTTTGATCCATTTTCCTTCTTTTTTTTTCTTAGCTTTTCTTTCTCCTTCATTTAGTGCATACCTTTCATGTTTTCATGGATTCATCTTTCTTCTTTTTTCCTTATTTTTCTTTCTTCTTCATTAAGTTCATATCTTTCATATTTTTTTTATCCATTTTCCTTATATTTTCCTTTCTTTTCCTTTCTTCTATGTTTACTTGATATCTTTCATTTTTCTTTGATATTTCTTCCATTTTTTCCCCTTCTTTTTCTTTCTTTTTCATATAGTTCATATATTTCACATGCTCTACGATCTATCTTTCTTCTTTTTTTCTTTCTTTTTTGATCCATCTTTCTTCTTTTTCCTTTCTTTTTATTCCTTCTTTACTTAGTTTATTTAGTTCATATCTTTCATTTTTTCATTTATCTATCTTCCTTCTCTTTTTCTTTCTTTTCCTTTCTTTTTTACTTAATATCTTTCATATATTCTTTGATCTATTTTACTTCTTATTCATTTCTTTTTCTTTCTTCTTCATTAAATTTCTTTCTTTCATATTTTTATAGATCCATCTTCCTTCTTGTCCGTTTCTTTTTCTTTCTTCTTCATTTAGTTCATATCTTTCATATTTTCATTGATCCATGTTCTTTCTTTTTCCTTTCCCTTTTTTACTTCTTTATTTTCCTCACATCTTTCATATTTTCATTGAGCCATCTTCCTTCTTTTTTCTTATATTTTCCTTTCTCCTTCATGTACTTTATATCTTTCATATTTTCTTTGATCCAACTTCCTTCATTTTTTTCCTTTTTTCCTTTCTACTTCATTTAGTTCATATCTTTCATATTTTCATTAATTCTTATTCCTTCTTTCTTTCTTTCTTTTTTTTTTCTACTTTTAGTTCATATCTTTTATATTCTCTCAGATCCATCTTCCTTCATTTTTCCTTTTTTTCCTTTCTTCTTCATTTAGTTCATATCTTTCATATTTTCTTTCATATATTTTACTTTCCCCCCCTTCTTTTCTTTTCTTTCATATTTTCGTTGATCCATCTTCCTTCTTTTTTGCTCTTTCTTTTTCTTTCTTCTTCATTTAGCTCACATCTTCCATATTTTCTTTTATCCATTTTTCTTCTTTTTGCTCTTTCTTTTGCTTTTTTTTTTTTTTCATTTAGTTCATATCTTTCATATTTTCTTTATTCCGTTCTTCTTCTTTTTTTTCTTTCGTTTTATTTAGCTGATATTTTTCATACCTTCTTTAGTCCATTTCCATTCATTTTTTTTAACACTTTCCTTTGCTTTGATTTTCATTTCATTCTTATTTTTCCTTTTTCCTTTGATCCATTTTCGTCTTCTCTCTTTTTTTCCTGTGTGGCTTTCATTTCTTTCTTTTAATAACTACAGCTTTTTTCTTTTTATTTCTAATGTTTCCTAAGTTCTTTCTTTCTTTCTTTCTTTCTTTCTTTCTTTCTTTTTTCTTTCTTTCTTTTGTCACTTATTTTATCCCCTTTCTTTTCCAGCTTGGTTCGAATCCTCTTTTTCCTGGCACTTCGTAATTTTTTGTCCTTATATGATGTATTCTTCACAAAATCAATGCCTGAAATTTGTCGAAAACTGTTAGAATTTAGGTAGCCATCTTGCTTTCACTTGTGCAATACAAAAAGGTATGCTTTCTCAGAAACAAGACTGGAACACGTACTAACACTAGACTATAGCTTGCCGTTGCTCATGTATGATTTAGTCATCTCTGATTGACCTGCTGCTACTGACGAGCGAGATTTTGAATATTTGCAAGCAATTTGTAGACGGCTGATACCCATCAATAGGTCCCCCACCAACTAATCCAGCAAAACCCTCATAAACATTCCTGAATTAATTTTTTTATTGGCGTGTCTAATCGATCTTTAATGTTTTCCGTCTTATTACTTAGCAATCAATCCTTTAGGTAGACCATAACATTCCCTGCATCGTTCCTTTCTATATGTAATTACTAATAAGTGTCTGCCCACAATTTCTGCGCAACAGGAAAATCATACAAGTAAACTTTTTATCGAGAGTGACAGAGCAATTTTCTGATTAAATCAAGTGTTTTTAGTTACATTTTTAATTCATACTGAACAATTTAAAATTGTTTCTTTTTGTGGAACTAGTAACATCAACGAGATTTATATGATGTTTAAAAGCGTGTCTGATGTTTTTAAAACTATTTTTTATGTGTCTCAAGTGTCTAAAATGGAAAAATGAAGTCGCTGTGGACTTTTGCAATATTTGATAAATTTTCTCTGAGAGCAAAACTTCTTTTATCTGCAATAGAATTTCGGGAGAATTACTTGACGACCCTTGAACAAGTTGGTTTCCAGTTATAAGAGCGGTCACTGGTAATATTAATGCTTCTCTTTAAGAGGGAGTGAACGTAGCATTTCACACTTACTAGCATTATATTGGTAATTTAACTGATTAAAACCGACGTTGAGCACGAAAGCTGATCCTACAAAAGTACCATTCAATTGTAGAATCAGTTTGAAATAGCTTCATTAAATAATTAAACCCATGAAAATGCAGCAAAGAGACACAAAGGCAATACAAGAGTAGGCAAGACTGGGTGGGAAGTGTGTCCCACTGGTAATTATACAAGATATAAAAATTCAATCATGCTCAAAAATGATACAAGAAAAAAACAGAATCTGTCCTTGAAAATGAGACGCAAAAACTACTTCAATACTTTGAAACAAAATCGGATCACACAGTCCACTCGAAAAGACCATAACTAGTTTTAATTCACTAGAAGAAAAAAGAACCAGGCAAAATTCACCTTTATAATTGAATAACTATCGTAATTGAATAACCCTCGTATATATATATATATATATATATATATATATATATATATATATATATATATATATATAAAACCGGACACTGGCATGATGGTCAGAGTGTTCACCAATGGTCCGGGAGACTCAAAAAATGGAACTTGATGCCTCCTTGCTTAACACTCAGCATTATAAAGTACGGATCAAGGGTAAAGTTGAGCAATCTAAGGAAAGGAGTAGCGCCCTTCCCTACACCTTGGTGTAGTAGCTATCGAAAAAGGAGCCTTCGGGACACCCTCGATTACAGTCGCCAACTTTACTTACTTTATATATATATATATATATATATATATATATAATCCATTACTGGACGGTGGGAAAGTCACGGGGCGTTGTGGCTAATGTGCTGGACAGTGAAATAGTAGTAAGCGAGTTCGAACTCCGGTTACGCTATTACATTTACATTTGGACTAATACCCCACGGAAAGGTATGGATTCTCTTATCCACCCAACTATGGCTTAACTTGTATCGCTCTGTCCTTCGAGAAGTAGGACTTCGTAATGAATAACCCATGAAGGTTGATATGCAATTAAACAAAGGAACCACATCGAGTAAACAATACTCTATCCTAATATCTTCCTTGAAAGCCTTGTTATTCTATTTTCATCATGACTTACCAGCAGACTCTAATATTTCATCTATTAATCTCCGGCCTGTACTTTTCTACCACTCTTGTTATATCTTGGCCGCAAATAATAAATAGTATTAACTTTTTGCACTATCTGTTATTCCTTTTTTTTTTTTTAACTCTAATTTAGAACCACTTCTATTTTTATTGTTTAATAACTTCTATGCTATCTCTTTCCTTAGAGGTTTTTTTTTTATCCAAATCGACATCTTTTTATCTCGTATTGTTTTAGCATGACCCTTTCCTTTGGCCTCGTTGTCTCTGAGTTGTTTTTCCCTCAGTAGTTTTGTTAATTTTTACATTTCATCATCATTATCATCATCATTAAGTCATGCTGACTGCACGGATTTCCAAGACTTTCTCTCGTCATCCGTCCCTATCATCCATCAACTCCTGTGCATCTTCCAAACTACATCCTGTGTCCTTGCTTCTCCAGCAGTGAAAAGCATATCTTATTCGTCTTACTTGGATGGCTTTAGAGATGGGAGGTAATAAACAGTACAGCTGCTGTTTCGTGGGGTGTTGCTTTCAGGATTTGTTCCAAATAGCTCGTAGCATTCTAGAGTAGTTCATATGTAGATTTTTCGTTAAGCATTTTTTTGTGATGATTTGGTGCATCCATACTGTAGTATGGACACTGCCACAGCTTGGAAGCAATACTGTTTTATTTATTGAAAAGGCCAGTCTTCCATATAATCGATAACCTATCAATAGCAGTCCACGGCTTCGGTAGGTTTATATATATAAATACACACACACACACACACACACATATATATATATATAAGTTGGCCGACCATTGTCGAGGGTGACTTGGAGTCTTCCTTTTCAATAGTTACTACGCTGAGGTATAAGGAAAGGCGCTACCCTTTTCTCTGGATTGATTCACTTACCCTTGATGCGTCTCTTATTATGCTGAGTGTTAAGCAAGGAGGCATCAAATACCATTTTTTGAGTCTTTGGTATGACTCAACCTGGAATTGAACCCTGGATTCTCGGACCATTAGCAAACACTCTAATCATCATGCCAATCGGCTGTTAATATTAAACAATAATTAGAATTCTCATCTTTGGTTTGGTTTGTTTTAATGGCATTATGGGTTATTTAAAGCTAAATCCTGTTTATTTAAATATATTAAATATATATGTGATTTGTTAACACATTTTGTAGATAACATTCTTAAACGAGCTCTTTTTTGCACAGGGTTAAATGTTTTCAAGTATAGCTATATAACAGTTACACTTTTATATCAGTCATTTTTGCTCACAGTTTGTTCCATTTAACCCACAGATAGGACCCTATCAGGTGCTACCACTCCGGGTCAAAGTTAACCTGGGATCAATGGCAATAAATGGGAAAACTTTATTCCCCAGTTCTCCAAGGCTGGAGCCTTGCCATCAGATAGTTTAAAGTCATATCTAGGACATTCGCTGGGAGTGTTTTACCCCTCGGCAGAGATGTAGTCGATGTATTCTACTGTCCTAGCCAGCACGGCCTAATTCTTATTATGTGCGTAGGTAACTAAAACTCAGAAAAAAAAAGTCTCATCATTGCTAGAATTTTTCGGAGGTGCCTGTGGTGTAATGGTTATCGTAGCAAATGGACACGGCGACACGAGTTCAAATCCTGGACGAGACTGATTGCATTTCACATAGCACTAATACCCTTGGGAAAGGTATGAATCCTATTATTCTCCCTCCAGCTATGGGTAAATAGAAGGACAGACTAGGTTCTTCAGCCTTGGTGAGGCAACTAGTCTAGGAGAAGGAAAACTCTGAATTCAAACCTGTTAAACTCCGCTTAAAAATTGACCTTGTGTCCTATCCTGCCAGAGCCGAGGGGTTGGTAAATAGGATCATCACTAGAATTTTATCAGAGCGGCACACACACACACACACACACACACACATATATATATATATATATATATATATATATATATATATACATATACGTTGTCTACCTTGATATTGCTTAGTATAACGATTATCGTTCAAAAATATAGAATCAGTGACCCGAGTTTAAATCCTGGAAGAAGCCATTTCGATTTCATTTCCCGCTAATGCCCTTGTGTAAGTCATGGGTTCCTATTTCATCCCTTAGGTCGGGTTGACTAGGTTCTTTGAACTTGGTTATGCAACCAGTATAGGAAGAGGAAAACTCTGAATACGAATCAGCCTTACGCTGCTGAAAAAATGAACTTGTGGCACATCCTGCCCGTGACAGATACATGCCTATATATTGCTACGGTTTTCATTATGTTACCGTAACTAACAAAAGCGATATTTTTATTTGAACAGTACACTTAAAACGCTCTCAGAGAATAATTCTGTTTTCAATCTAATGTGCAACTGAATACTAAATATCCTTTAATTGTAGATTAGGCAAGATATGAGATGAGGGGTCAAACTGAAGATCATTTTTATCATCTAATTTCTCGATGTATTAGTATTAATTATGAAATACTAATTGCAACCCTTCACTCTTTCTTTAACAAATGCACCAGTGTCATCATGGACAGCTGTTACAACAGAAATGTAAGGAATTCACGGCTTGTTTATTTTGTAGTAAAACTGGTTGTCATATTTGCCCTTGAGTTCGCTATTCGTATCAACAAAGTGAATAGTTTTATTGATAGAATTATTATTGTTTAACAAGGGAATAATCAGAGCATATCGATAATACAATTTATCGATTCAATTTGGCACATTCATTGTATAATCTCATAAAAAAGTTGCATGAAAATTGTTCAGCTCTCTTCCCACGATTATTTTCTTGTCTTTGTTTTGCAGTCATTGATTGCATACACAGAAAAAGAAAAAGAAAAAAACATATTTCAATGTATCCAGTGTTGGCATGTGTGAAATGGGTGTGGGTATTTGTAAATGGCCTTTAGAAAGCAGGAGTGAATGTAAATATCTTACAGCCAAATTTTGAAAAAAAAGGTCTATATATTTCTTCTTGCTCGTGTGAGTCAAATATTTTACCATAATTTTATACGTGCTCGTTTATAGGGTTTACATCAGGTGACCAAAGCAGTTCAAACCATCGGAGATACCAGCTGTGACTGGTAGTATGGTGGTGGTTGGTGCACTGAGAAGCTGTACATTGCTTCATTACGTGTGTGATTTAAAAAACGGAACGTACAATTTACTCTAAATCGGTAACTAATCGCTTTAGGAATTCGAACTGGGGCATAAGGCCACGCGAAAAAAAATATTGTGTGAAAGGTGAAGACGCAGTTGATCATAGCACAGCAATCATATAGTTAAAAAAAAAACTTTTCTCGGTTTGTAAGTTTGCAGTTTGCTCTTCTTAGGCCGACACCTGGCATTCGTTCTGGTAGGTTGTTTGCTGTCTACGACACCTTGGCCTTAGAGATCCGTCGCCCAAGGTCTTCGCCAGCTTCGACAGAACTGACTTTATTGCTTGGCGTGTGAGGCACCCCATTTGGGAAATATCGATGGAGTCAAGTATATTTGGCACCGCCGGTCATGTGCGCTTCGGCCCGCTATAGAACTGCCTGGAGCCAACTTTCATCTTTGCCGTCAGTTGAACAAACCGCAACAGTCAGGCAAGATTAACTTGGAGTAAAACTGTGGATTCCGAGGTCGTGGTTCAAACCCTGTTGCACTTGGAGACCATCAGGCGATCTTGGCATTTTACAGTCTAATATGGTTCGTCACATTTCCTACCTAAGCAAAAGTATCTGTTGCTGCCGAATTGTACCTCACTCTATCAAAATGTTGTAAGACATTTAACTCTTCCTTGTTAGAAACAAGAATGTCTAAAAGAAAAATCAGCATAAAATCTTATTGATCTTTTGGTTTGGGTTAGATGGTTTGCTTTGCTTATATGGCTTATAAACCATTAGCAATTTAATGCCATATCCTTTTTATACCTATCTATTAAACATTATTTCTAAATACATTTTGTAGATCACATTTTTAAATGATCCTGAGCTCTTTTTTTGCACGCAGTTAAATAGTTTCACTTATTTTTATTTAATACAAATAATTATATTTACTTATACTCATTTGTTTGCACACAGTTAAATGTTTTCAAGTAATACTATTTAGCACCCATAATTCAATTAAAAATCAGTCATTTGCTAACACGCAGTTAAATGATAAAACAGTTCTATGTCAAACAATTCAGTTTAGCATAACATAGTTAAATGGTTCCAACTATTGCTGTGTATAAATGAAAATTAAATATAAGATTTTTTACGGAAAGTTAAAAAACAAACAGTTCTATTTCAGGCAATTCAGTTTATCATAAGTCACTTGTTTGCTCTCAGTTTAAATGTCGCAATACATAATTTAAATGCCAAACATTTCAGCTTGATCCTAAGATAGGACCCTATCAGGTGCTACCCCTCCGGGCCTGAGTGGACTTAGGGGTGATGGCAATAAAGGGGTATTCCACATTTCCCAAATTCCAGCATTACTGGAGCCTTGCTGTCAGGTTGTTAAGTGTCATATACAGGACACTCACTGGTGGAGTCTTACTCCGCTGCAGAGATGCAGTTGGTGGATTCTATAACCCCAGCCGACTGTGCCATCCATCTTGTGCCGTTTCTTAACGTAGCAGTTTAGCATGTTGGTTCCTTTTTTTAATGGCAAATCAAAACTTCCTGGGATATTAAAGGCGAAATCCATCCTTATAGAAGAACAGCATAGATATTTGAGAAAAAAGTTGGAATTAGGTGGGGTTCACCCCTTTCCCAAGGGTATTACTCCCAACGTAAACTTAGTTGTGCGACAGGAGTTTGAACTCACTAACTATAATGTCACAGGCCAACACATTAGCCATTAAGTAACGGGAATTCCCGCCTCATCCTTAGCAGAACTGCATTGAAATGTTTCAAGTTAGATAATGAAGATTTTTTTGTCGGTAATTCTTAAAAAACACTTAGTTGTCCAGGGTATGACCGTAAATTACTGTAATATAATGGCCGCGGGATTTTGTTTTATATATCTTGCCTTTCGGTTTAGTTAGGCTGGGAACCTTTCGCTTAGCGCATGGGTTAGTTAGGTGCAACATGAGCGCAGGTGTTCTCGCGCGTGCAGGGAGGATGTGTCATTCAGAGATGTCAAAATAAAAATCCCAGATAGAAATATGAACAGTGGATGTGAATGACGTCACGCACCGGAATCGTGGGCTGAGATTTGAGAAAAGTCAGGAGTTGAGTTTCTATATCGGAAGAAGACGGTTGACTTTCGGAGCTCGCCGAGGCAGATGGAAAAGTAGTCATAGAAAGATTGTGCCTCTCTCTTCCTCATGTCGAAAAACCTTTTAACTCAAAGGTAATAAAAAGTTTTGTACCTGAACTAAGAAGTCGTAAGTGTCTTTTTTTTTTGTGTGTTTCGGGATTCCTATGTTATCCATATGTGCGTTATGAACATTCTGTTTACATTTCCCGTATTCATGTATGGGTATGTAACATTAGGTCTTATAGTGAGACTCCAGTTCTCACGTTTTGGGGACTGTGGAACAGCTCTTTACTACAATTAATTCCAGTTCCTCTCAGATCCGGGCTGGTAAAAAAGAGTCCCGTCAATGGGTCAAATAGATATTAAAAAATAATTTTATCAGTCAATCATTTTCCCATTTTCAACTTTGTAATAAAAGTATTCTGTCAACGTTTCCCTTCACACGATTAGTTTGCTTTTTTCACACAGATAGCGATTAAAGCTAATTACAAATTGCTTCCTATTATTTATTTATCATTACTTATATAAGTTACGTGAATAGGACTTTCTGTCGATCCTCATGGTCGTGAAAAGTGTCTTTTCAGTGCATGTAAAAATCCCTTGATAAATTGATTTGTTAGTTATTTAATAGCATATCAACCATCATGGGTTATTTAATGCCAAATCTATCCTTCTAGAAGGACAGTAGTGGTACTATTAAACCCATAACTAGGCGGGTAAGGTCGTTCATACCCTTCTCAAGTGAATTTATCCGAAAATGAAGATAATAGCGCGACCGGAGTTTGAACTCGTTTACCATTACCATTACCAACAACACCCCTCTTAATGTATCGATTGATTGATTGTGACAGCATGTCAACCAATCATGGATTATTCTATTTCAAGAGGTTAGGGAACTGCGTTCAATCTATGTCCAGATTTACATTTTTTGCATACTTGTTTCTTAAGATTTTTTTTTCTTTTCTTTTCTTTCTAACATCTATCGTTATTTTAACAACATTTTTTATGAATTTAAGGTGCTGAAGAAGGTTATAACAACAGAAACGTTCAATGTCGACTTTCATAATAAATTCATAATTTTTTTGATAAAATGTTTTTGTCAACTTTTCGTCATAGACAGATAGATAGATAGGTAGCGGTGTGTATGAGTTTCCGTCATAATTTGAACATAGCTTTAAAAACAAAGTTGTTTCTAATTTTATGTATCTGAAATTAATAATTGTTTGGATTTCACATAGCACCGAAAACCTTGGGAAATGTCTGAATCTAACTATTCTACCCTGTGGTAAATAGTAAGGTAGGATGAGCTCTTCAACATTGGTATGGCAACCTATCTAGGAGAAAGATGACTCTAAATTCAAACCTGTTGAACTCTGCTTAAAAAATGACTTAGTGTCACATCCTGTTCGTGTGGAAGTGTTGGTAAATATAAATGTATATTTAGAATAATATGAAAAAGCATTTAAGATAGTAATAAACTGATACAATAATTTTTAAAATATTTTATTTAATCTACTAAAACTCATGTAAAATAAGACATGTTTAAGTTTTTGCCATTTCAAGTTAACTATTATTTGTAGATTTATTCTTAAAAAATCACTTATTGATAAAAAAAACAAACTTTTAATTAAAAGATAAGTTGCAAAAAGTTGGCGACCGTTGTCGAGGGTGACCAGAAGGCTCCCTTTTCAATAGCTACTACCCCGAGGTGTATGGGAGGGCGCTACTCTTTTCCCAGGAATGCTCCACTTTACACTTGATACGTACCATATATTGCTGAGTGTTAAGCCAGGAGGTATCAAGTACCATTTTTAAAGTATTCGGTATGACGTGATCTGGGATTGAACCCAGGTCTCAAGGACCATTGACAAACACTCTAACAACTTGGCCAATGAGCCCAACCAATTTAAATGTTTTTCTGGAAGTTTCTGATTTATTCTAGAACAATCTGCAAGTCTGTTGAAAATTCCAGAATTCCTATTAATTTGGTATGAAATGCAAAACTGTTTGTCATTCCTCTACTAAAAATGTTGATAATTTCGCTGAAAGAAACGTGTTCTGCTGTTGTCTGTAACAATAAAAATGGTATGAAACCTAAAGATATTGTTCTGAAGGTCAATTTGTCACGTCTATCAGTGGTGAACATGAGTAAAAAGTACAGAAACACTGGATCTATCACACACACACACACACACACAAATGTTCTGGACGGTCTCAAAAGCTTACAAAATAAACCGTCCGTTTCCTTTTCCGAATGTGAAAAAATGTGATTTAACAAGTAAATGACAGTCAAAGGAGATTAATCAATAATTTGACATCGATATCCATCCTGCATCTGTTTCTGCATTCTAATTAAATTTGGTTATCGATCCAAGGTGAAGCAAAAAAAATGCTTCTAACAGCTGCAATAAAAAAGAGAAAAATGCAATGTGTACATGATCATCAAAATTGGCCCATTGAATACTGGGAAAAAAAAGTCTTATGGACAGATGAAGCAAACATTGAGGTGCTTTATGGAAATAGCTGAAAATGCTCTTGATAACAACTTTTTAAAAAATCCTAGTGATGGTTCAACCAAAAATAAAACTTTTTTTTTAAATAATGACGTGGGGATGTTTATTTTTAGAAAGATAAAGCGCTTTGCCATATATCTAGGACAACAAAAAGTTGGTTTCAATCAAACGGAATGAAAGTGAAGCAATGGCTTCCAAATTCAGTTGATTTAAATAAAATGAAGAATTTATTGAAGGACGTTAAATAAAATAAAATAAAATAAATAGTTCACGGCAGAAAAACAGCTAATGCAAAGATCTTAAACATTGAAACACAAACATCTTGGTCAAATCTCAAAAAATGGCATTAAAGATTTTGTAAAGCGGATACCCAAAAATTACTGAAGGCTAGACGAGGTTCAGTCAATTATTGATTTTTTTTTTGTAATGTATTTAATTTTGACAAAAACTTTTGCAAATATTTGATTTTAATCAAGTATGAATTTTATGTACCTACAAACCATTTTTTTTACAAAATTGAATGGCTTTAGGTTAATAAAAATGTTACTAGAGATGATCTTTTTCTTATTGAAAATTAAATTTTATAAATTAAAAATATAAACCTGCGAAAACTTATGCAAACTATTGTGTTATACGCAATAATTATGGTATATTTTGAACTTTTCTCCATTATTTAATATGTTCTCAGTCACATAAGTTAAAACATTTGGTCGAAGAGTAATTATATTAATAAAGGTGGTAATTATGAAAAGACAAAACAAATAATAAGAAAATGAATTGAATTCTTATACTGTCTCGTTGGTGAGATTGAACTTGATATTTCATTTCCACAACCGAAAAAAATTGTCGAAATTAATTATCAGTGTCGAACGTTTTTGTCCTTCAAACAATGCAAAAACATTAAAGAATAAACGAAAAAGGAAACTGTATAAACAAGTAGCAGTAAGTAAAAAAAATTGTTTCAGCCTAATGTACACTTAACCAGTAATTACTGCTAATTGGATTACAACATCATCTAAATGCAGACATTCGAATGTATATGAGTCTGCGCATGCGTTTGCGTATGCGTACGCACATGTGAGAAAAGACCAAATAAGAGTTGATTAATTACTCGGGCTTTTGTTTAATTCATCATCCTAGCTGGAAAATTATTTGCCCGATTTGTTTATAATAAAATGAAAAAAAATTAAAAAAACAACCTACCCCCGCCAAAAAAAAAAAAAAAATGCCACAAAAGATTCACTGATTTTTTTTTCTTTTTGTTATTATTTTTATTTTTTGGAATAAGTAAACAAATAAAAAAAAATGAATAAAAGAAACAGTAAAAAAAGAAAGAAAGAAAAAGGGGAAAAGAAAAAAAAATGAATAAAGAAAAGAGAAAATTAATTGTTCTTCCTTAAGTCGTTTAAGTTTGCCTGAGGCCGGAACATGAGAAATCCTTTTTGTTTTTTTTTTACAAAAGTCGAAGGGTAGCTTGGCAGATTTTAGGTTGATGGGACGTCATCATGGCGCAGCGGGTGACTTGCTGGACTGTGACATCATAGTAAGGGAATTTAAAATTCAGTCCCACTATGTTCACTTACGAAATAATACCCTTAGGAAAGGCATGATCGCCCTTATCCTTTAGCTATGGGTTGTGTCACATTAACCTAATAGTTAGTGTTCGCCAACGGCCTGAGAGACCAGGTCGAGTCATACCAAAGACTCAAAAATGTACTTGATGCCCCCTTGCTTAACACGTTGCATTATAAGATACAGATCAAGGGTAACGTGGAGCAATCCTGGAAAAGGAGTAGCACCCCCCCAAACCTTGGTGTGGTCCTATTTACCCAACCCCTCCGCTCGGACAGGATATGACACAAGGTTAATTTTTAAGTGGAGTTTAACAGGTTTGAAGTTAGAGTTGTCCTTCTCCTAGACTAGTTTCCTCACCAAGGCTGAAGAACCTAGTCTGCCCTACTATTCACCCATAGCTGGAGGGAGAATAATTGGATTCATACTTTTCCCAAGGGTATTAGTACTATGTGAAATGCAATCAGTCAGGTCCAGGATTTAAACTCGTGTCGCTGTGTCCACATCCTGCGACAATAACCATTACACCACGGGCACCTCCCAAACCTTGGTGTGGTAGCTATTAAAAAACGAGCCTTCGGGTCACCCTCGACTATAGTTGCCAATTTTACTATAAAGATGGTTTCGGAATTAAATAAACCAAGAACGTTGATAGTGCCGCTAAATAAGGAAAAAACTAGTATCTGTTTCGGAGTGGAGGTAAGTCATTCATTCGCAACAAAAAATGCATTTTGAAAAATCATATTTGAATAGAAAATGAAACTTAAAATGTTCATACTGATTTATTGATATTACGAATGTATTTTTTTTTTCTTATGATAGTCATCACATAATTCTACCGGTAGAAATGTGGGTGTATCGTAAATTGATCAATAAGTTCATAGCCGGAGAGAATTTACCTGAACTATATTTGATCTGTGCAATTAAATAAACTGACACAGAAGGAGATTATGTTGGAAAAGAAATATTTATTATTCAAAATATATGCGTTTTCTTCTAATTAAGAAAGCGATCAACTTGATTTCACACATTGACAAAGACACAGACACGCACTCATGTATGCGTATATATTTACATATACTCAGTGATTCTTTACAGAGATCTAACTTTTTTTGTCGAAATTTATTTCCCCATAAGATTAAATACAAAACACGCTAGTATAAAATATTTTATGTATTCATCCGTCTCAGTCAATGAATATCGATCCAAGTCTAATCTATCTATCAAGCCATATTCACCAACTCCTCCGCTTGGGCAGGTTATGATATAAGGTCAGTTTTTAAGCAGAGTTTAACAGGTTTGAATTCAGAGTTTTCCTTCTCCTAGACTAGTTGCCTCACCAAGGCTGAAGAACCCAGTCTACCCAACTATTTACACATAGCTGGAGGGAGAATAATAGGATTCATACCTTTCCTATGGGTATTAGTGCTATGTAAAATGCAATCATTCGCGTCCAGGATTTGAACTCGTGTCGCCGTGTCCATTTCCTACGACGATAACAATGACACCAAGGGTATCTATCTATCTATCTATCTATCTATCTCCCTGACAACGGTAGACAATTCACATCTATCAATCTATCTATCTATCTATCTATCTCACTGACAGCACGAAAGTTCTTGACTTCCGATATCCACCCCTGCCATCACTCGCTAATAGTTAGTCCTCTTGTCTGCGTCCACTGTTCTTTAAGTGCTGATGGGTATGAGTCATTACTGGTCGTGCAACATTTGTGTGTCAATATGTAGGAGTCCATAAGAGAATATCACATGGTTTCGTCCTTACTTCTCTAGCAGCACCCAAGACGTCTTGTTCGTTTTGAATACTTTGTGAGATGGTAATTAGATGGCCTTACACTTGCTGTTTTGTAGGGTGTTGTTTCCAGGATTTGTTCAAGACAGCACAGCAGCAATCTTACATAATTCCAATATAGCCTTTTCCTTTAATTAGTTTTTTTAGCGTCCATGTGGTGCATCCATATTGTAGTATGGACACAGCTACAGCTTTGAAGAAATCCTGTTTTATCATCTCATTGATCAGATTTCACGTTGAGGCCCATGGCTTCTTCTGCTTGCTGTAAGCTCTATCTGCTTACTCAAATCTATGTGTGTTTCTATGTATTTACTATATATATATATATATATATATATGACCAAGTCAGAAACATGTTATTTTTTAGTGTTGAAGTAATCTTAATGACTAGGAACGTTTATTACACCTGGTGTTTAAAGGTCTTGATGTGTGATAACCTATAGAAGTCAAATTAACTGTTGGTACTTCGTTATATATATATATATATATAATGAAGTACAATTTACAGTTAAATTGAAGAGTATATATATATATATATATATATATATTTAAGTATGCTTGATTAAATTATAAAGACACTTTTTTGTCCATATAATTTCATAAATATCCTTTCAAGTTTCCACATAAGGGTTTTGGTTTTAGGTTGGAATTGGTGGATGAATTTACCAAAATTGTACTGAGAACTTTCGGACCTTTCATAGGCCATCATCAGGAGTTGTTTACCTGTATAAGGAATTTTTTTTCAGAGATTTTGAAAGAGCTTTTTTTATATCCTTTTTTTTATAATCTTACAAAATTACGTAAACTTAGAGTGGGATAAAACTGAGATGCTGATGAATTTAAAAAACAGAGCACTATCAACGGAAATAGGTTATCAAGAAATGTAAACATATATAAGTATGTACATATATATATTGTCATCCACAGACAGACTGTTTCGTTCTATCAGAACTCTTCAGTGTGGCTAGACCCGCAGGACGCTCGAAGTCGGGATCGAAACCCGTCCAACTTTACGATAGACTAAGGCTTCAGACCACACGGCTACAAGCGGACTACGTTGGCTAAGGGAATTTTAAGGTATTTTTATTTTTAGCAACAGCTGCAGCAGCTTTTGTTTTCCCTTTTTTTTATACCCTATCGGCTACCAGAGTGCTTAATTCTTACGAAGAGCTTTTGCATTACGCTAGGGGCGGCCGACAATTCCATCGCCAGAGTGCTCAACCCCAATGGGGGAGCGTATATATTGTCATCCACAGACAGACTGTTTCGTTCTATCAGAACTCTTCAGTGTGGCTAGACCCGCAGGACGCTCGAAGTCGGGATCGAAACCCGTCCAACTTTACGATAGACTAAGGCTTCAGACCACACGGCTACAAGCGGACTACGTTGGCTAAGGGAATTTTAAGGTATTTTTATTTTTAGCAACAGCAGCAGCAGCCTTTGTTTTCCCTTTTTTTTAATACCCTATCGGCTACCAGAGTGCTCAATTCTTACGAAGAGCTTTTGCATTACGCTAGGGGCGGCCGACAATTCTATCACCAGAGTGCTCAACCCCAATGGGGGAGCGTATATATTGTCATCCACAGACAGACTGTTTCGTTCTATCAGAACTCTTCAGTGTGGCTAGACCCGCAGGATCGAAACCCGTCCAACTTTACGATAGACTAAGGCTTCAGACCACACAAGCGGACTACGTTAGTGCCTTTAGAAGGTAACTCAAACCTGGTTAAATTGTCATTATAAATTTATTTCCCTGGAGAATCTGCAATCTCAATTCTAACATGTAAAAGTCATATGACGATACGGAGAGTATAATAATATTCTCCGGCGAAATAAATTTTGCTTTTCAATGACAATTTAACCAGGTTAGGATTTCCTTCTAATTGCACTATATACGCTCTGTATGTGAGTTTTGTTGTATATACCTGGAAGGAAAAAGAGATGTAACAATAGCCATACATCGAGCACTCATATTGATTTATATGATATTCCTCATATATTATATAAATGAATAATCTGAACCCGCTGTCTTCGAAAGTTTACTGGATATTACTAATATCATCGTCATCATGTCGCGCTGGTAGCACGGATATCCCTGACCCTCTCTCGCTACTCCTCCCTATCGTTCATCGCCCTAGGCAGGTCTTCAGGACAACATCCCGTATCCTCACATAGCTGCTGAATGTATGTTCGTGCTGGTCGTCCTGCTTTTGCACGGCCATGTGTGGGGGTCCATAAGTGTACATCTCTTATGAGTTCGTCCCTGCTTCTCCAGCAGTGTCCTGCATGTCTGGTTCGTCTAACTTGAATAGTTTTCGTGACAGGAGGCAGGTGGCCGTACAGTTGGTGTCTTGTGGGATGTTGCCGCCAGGACTTGTTCAAGATTGCACGCAGCATTCTTGTGTAATTGCCGTCTAGCTTCTTCTCCAGCCGTTTTGTTAGCGTCCATGTAGTGCACCCATATAGCAGTATCGATGTGACCAAATTTTTATTTTATTACTAATATATATATATATATATATATATATATATATATATATATATATATATATATATACATATATTGTTGATTTTATACCTATTCTATAATTTCTTAGGTGAGAAAAAACCCAGATGATACAATTTGTGAATAAAAAGTATTTCTGGAAAAAATTTCATTTAAAAATAAAAAAATAAAAACGTAAGTACTAGCCAAAAATTATCAACCAATAACGCAATGCCAAGTGAAAAGAAAGAAAAAAAAAACAAGCTAAACGTATGAATTCTTCATACACTAAAAAGAGCGAAATGTAAATGCCTACAGAGACAGGAAAAAATCTGTCTTGGTTTTACTTAATTAGATAATCAAGATGATTCTGACCAAAGAAAGGTTGGATCAAACAACATTTTCTGATTAAAAAACTGTTAAAAAGAATAAAATTAGCATTAAAAAATAAATGAAAATAAAATCATTTTTTAAAGTTCTACTTTACCTACTAAGCAACCATCATTTTATATGCCTTCAAACATTATATCGGCAAAATAAATAAATAAATAGATAAATTAAAAAAATACAAATCACTTCGTGGATCTACCTATATATATATATATATATATATATGAAAATAAACTTGCTGTTTTGTTATTACAAGTGACATTTAGAAGAAATTGTTCCTAGCATTGTATACCAAACTTCATGAGTTATTTGTCTACTGCTGATATCTGGGTAAACTGCCTCAAAATCTCCACCATGCAGCCATTATTAGCCTGTACAAGATCAAAGGGAAATAAACTGCTCCAATTACCCGAGTATTATTTTTCTCCATCATAGGAAAAATACTTGCAAGGATTTTGCTAAACAGATACGAAATAATATCTTCCAGAAAGTCACCGTGGTTTTAGAGACAGCAAGTGCACCACAGACATGATTTCTGTTCCCAGGTCAGTCCAAGTGCCTGGAGAAAGACAGGGAGCTGTAAGTCACATTTGTTGAACTGACTAAAATATTTGACACAGTAAGCAAAAGAGAAATGTCGCAGATCATAGAAAGTCTGTATTGTCCCGCCAAATTTCTAAAAATGATCATCTAGCTTCATGAAAACCAGGGTAGGCAAATAAAAGGAAACAATGACCTCGCTCCGCTCTCAGCTGTCACCTACGGTGAATAGCAGGGTTGCTTCCAGGTTCCAACTCATTTCACCAATTTCTTCAGCATGATTCGCAAACAGACTACGAAAGATTTTGATGATGAGGACTGAGTCTACACCAGAAAACATCTTGATTGCAGCCTGATTTATCATTGATCATTATAGGCTAACACAAAGATCCAGAAGCAATTGATCCTATACCACAGCTTTACAAACGAAGCTATTTTGCTGCCCACAGGAAGAGCCTTGTAGTTCATCACTTCCTGCTTCACAGAGGCACCCAAATCTTTCCGTTAAATATCAACTAAACGAAGACGTAGGTACTCCACCAGTTTCTACCTCAGGAAAAGTACGACCCTCCCACATCACTATTGGTATGATTGAGTTGAACGTGATCCATCGTTTCACCCACCTTGGTTGTACCATCTTGCCAGGTGCCAATATAACATATTGACCTTCGGCCCAGCCGTCAATCAAGGAACAGGTGCCTGGGGTGTAATGGTTATCGTCGTAGGAATTGGACACGAGTTCAAATCCTGGACGAGACCGATTGCATTTCACATATCACTAATACCCTTGGGAAAGGTATGAATCCTAGTCTGCCCTACTATTTATTCATAGCTGGAGGGAGAATAATTGGATTCATACCTTTCCCAAGGGTATTAGTGTTATGTGAAATGCGATCAGTCTCGTCCAGGATTTGAACTCGTGTCGCCGTGTGCACTTCCTACGACGATAACCATTACACCACGTGGCACCACTGCATAATATGAGTTTCAATTACACGTCTTTGGCAAGTATATTTGTCATATAGAATACATTTATGTTTATATACATGCCCATTGATCTAGTGTGTAGAGTGTTCGCCAATACCCGGGAAACAGAGGTTCCATCCCAGTTCAAATCGACTCAAAAAATGGTACTTGATACCTACTTGCTCAACAGTCAGCTTTTTCAGGTACGTATCAAAGGTAAAGTTAGAGCAATCCTGGGACAGGAGAAGCGCCCTTCCTTACACCTCGATGTAGTAGATATTGAAAAGTGAGCCTTCGGGTCACCCCACACTAATTTCACCAATTTTACTTTATACATACATAGGACAACAAGACTCTTTAGCCTTAGTAAAGCAACCAGTCTCGGAGAAAGAAAATACTCAAATCAAACTTTTTGTAAATCTGGGATCCGCCAGGTTATTCCTGGCCAAGGCACACTACACGAATCGAGCTCTCACAACCAAACTTTTTAAAGTATCAATGAGACAAACATATAAAACGGGATAATGATTTAGATACATAGATATATTAGAGAAGATCTGTTAAATGAAAAAAATAAAAGTTTTTTTCACTGAACTTAGAGAGTTGTAAACGGGCGGAGTGTTTTCTAAATACCAGCCGATTTTGCCGTTCTCCTCGGCTGAGTTTTCATGAAAAGTTTATTCAATATTTTATCTATTCATATCCCAATGTAAAACGACATCTGGAAGTTTTATTTCAAATCCTCTTATTGATTTTCCCAGGTAGCTCATTTTTTTCTCTGCACATTTTTCAGGTTCCATTCTTATAAATTTAATCAATAACTGGTAAAAGATTGAATTCAGTTTTCGTACACTTCATTTCAAAAATACGAGCGCACACACTCGTTGATTTTATCTGAGTAAAAAAAAAAAAAAATCAACGAAAGAAACAACCATATTTGCGTTAGATTTAGACTGACACATGGCTTAAATTTAAGAAGTGTCGATTAAAAGTCAGGGTAGAGAATAATTTCTATCCAACATAGTGAGGAATTCTTACTACTAAGAGAACTGATGACAATGCTATAGCATTTATTTTAGATGGATGGAACAAAAAAGAAGAAGAAGACGAAGAGAAAGAAGAGAGCAATAAATAGATATGGAAAAAAAAAAAAGCAGAGAAAATAAGAAAAGACAAAAGACAAAAAGATGTTTTTGTTTATTAGAATGATAAAATATATATAAAAGAAAATTAAAAAAGAGAAGTTAAAAATGCAAAAAACAATAAATGAAAGAAAGAAAGAAAGAAAGAAAAATGCAGGAGAAAGAGATATGACAGAAGAATCTAAATAAAAATTCGGCGGCTTATGATGATAAGCACCCTTGTTTTACAAAAGACATTCATTTTCAACATAATATCCTTCATTGTCAATGCATTTAATCAGAGTCTTCTCGTTAATTACATCGAACATGCATATAATGAACATTTCAGATCAAATTTCAGCTAATTTTTTTTGGCGGAAGAAGGATTTTTCCATCCAATCTTGAAACCAATAAAGAGAAAAGGGTTGTCTAAAATACAAAAAAAAAAAAAAAGTGAATAAACGAATAAATAAACGGACTTTGACATACACACGGTTTACCTAATCGCGGCCAGAAGACCAGACCTTATAATAATCACCAAAAAAAAAAAAAAGAAGAGAATTTGCAAAACTGTCGACTTTGGTGTCCCGGCTGACCATAGAATAAAACTGAAAGAATGTGAAAAGAAAGATAAGTACCTCGACCTTGCAAGGGAATTGAAAAAAACTATGGAACATGAGAGTGACGATTGTACCAATTGTGATTGGTGCTTTTGGCACAGTAACTAAAGGGTTATTAAAGGGCCTGGAGGACTTGGAAGTTGGCGGACGAGTGGAGACCATCCGAACGACAGCATTATTGAAAACTGCCAGAATACTGAGAAGAGTCCCGGAGAGTTGAGGAGACTTGCTGTCACACAAACTCCAGTGAAAAACCATCAGCTTACGCTGATGTGAAAAACTCTGAAGGAGTAAATAATAATAATAATAATAATAATGATATGGATGTTTTAAGCGATTAAATAAGCGACATCTCATACGAGAAAACGTGAACGTGGATAAGAAAAGGAATCTTTAAAAGAGGAACTGAATCTCTTCTAATAGTAGCAGAAAACAACGCCATAAGAAACAATCTTATCAAAGTAAGAATAGATAAGACGCAACAAAATAGAAGATGTAGATTATGCGTTAATAGAGACGAAACGATAAATCACATAATAAGTGAATGAAGGAAATTTGCACAGAAAGAGTATAAGACTAGAGACGACTGTGTGAGCAAGGTGATGCACTTGGAATTGTGCAAGAAGCTGAAATTTGACCATACGAACAAACGGTATATGCTCAACCCAGCACATGTCCAGGAAAATGAGACGCACTAACTTGTCTGTGATTTTGAGATAAAAACGGATCACTTAATATCGGCCAGACAACCAGACCTAATAATAATCAACAAACAAAGAGAAGTTGTTGAAATGTTGACTTTATCGTCCCTGCTGATCACTGAATAAAATTGAAAGAAAGTGAAAAGAAGTATAAGTACCAGGATCTTGCTTGGGAATTTAAAAAAACTGTGAAACATGAAAGAGACGATTATACCAATTGTAATGGGTGCTCTTGGTACAGTCACCAAAGGATTAATAAGGTGACCGTAGGACTTGGAAATGAGAAGACGAGTGGAGACAATCCAAATAACAGCATTATTCAGATCGGCCAGAATACTGAGAAGAGTTCCTGGAGACTTGTGGAGACTTGCTGACTCTCAAACTCTATTGAAAGACCATCAGCTAGTGCTGGTGTAAAAAACTCTCAAAAGGGTAAAATAATAATAATAATAATAGCCACAACAGCATCATCAACAAAAATAACATCAATAATAATAATGATAATAATAATAAGAAGAATCCCGCTCAGCAGACCAGAGAAAATGATAGATAGCAAAAAAAAGAGAAAAAAAAGGAGAACCTGTCGAATAGTAGACTTTGCCATTCAGGCCGACTTTAGACTGAAAATCAAAGAAAATGAAACAAGAGACAAGTACTTACACCTTGCCAGATAACTAAAAAAAGCTATAAAACATGAAGGTGACGGTGATACCAATTGTAATTGGTGCACTTGGAACGGTCTCCAAAAACTTAGCAAGAGGACTTGGGGAATTGGAAATCGAAGGAAAAGCAGAGACCATTCAAACTACAACATCGATGAGGTCTGTCAGAAGACTGCGAAGAGTCATGGAGACGTGAGGAGACTTGTTGTCTCTCAGATTCCTGTGAATGACCATCAGCTAAAATTGATGAGAAAAACTCTCAAGGAATAATAATGATAATAATAACGAACAAATGGTATATGCACAACGCAGAATCCGTCCCAGAAAATGAGACGCACAAATTTCTGTAAGATTTTGAGAAACAAATCGATCATCTAATCTTGGCCTGGCGACCAGACGTTGTAATAACTAACAAAAATAAATAAATAGATAAGTAAAGAAAACCTTCAGAATAGTGGACTTTGTGGTTCCGGTGGACCGACCACAGGGTAAAATTAAAGAAAAGCGAGATGAAAGATAAATACCTGGACCTTGCTAGGAAATTTAAAAAAAAACTGTGGAACATGAAAGTGACGATTATACTATTTACCAACCCCTTCGCTCGGGCAGGATATGACACAAGGTCAATTTTTAAGCGGAGTTTAACAGGTTTGAATTCACAGTTTTCCTTCTCCTAGACTAGTTGCCTAACCAAGGCTGAAGAACCTAGTCTCTCCTACTATTTACCCATAGCTGGAGGGAGAATAATAGGATTCATACCTTTCCCAAGGGTATTAGTGCTATGTGAAATGCAATCAGTCTCGTCTAGGATTTGAACTCGTGTCGCCGTGTCCATTTCCTACGACGATAACGACTACACCATGAAAGTGACGATTATACTAATTGTAATTGGTGCACTTGGTACAGTCATCAAAGAAGTAATAAAGAGACTGGAGGACTTGAAAAAAAGAAGGTGAGTACAGACCATCCAAGCTAAAGCAATGTTGAGATCAGCCAGAATACTAGAGACTTGAGGAGGCTTGCGGTCACTCCAGATAAAACCCATCAGCTAACGCTGGAGTAAAAACAAACTCTCAAAAGAGTTAAATATTGACTTCAGTATGAGCCAAGGAAATAAGGTGGAAGAAAACTTACAAGCATTGAGGAGGGCGTTTATGTATCAACATAAGGACTCGTAATCTATGTTAAAAGAGAAAAGAAAAATTAATTACAGCAGTAAATAACAGAATTAGCAGCGTAAATATAGAAAGAAAAATAACAAAAAAAAAAAAAAAACAGAAATGGAAAGAAAAACAACTGCATAGATATTTCAAGTGACAAACAAACAAGATTGCACACGAGAAAACATGGATATGGCCATGATTGAGAAACCCAATAAAAAAAAAATACAAATAGCACCATAAAATAACGCCATAAGGACCATTAATATTAAAGTGAAAATCGGTAAGACGAAACAGAACTGCAAATGTTCATCGTGTAGAGAAAAAGATAAAACATAGAAATTAGATTCTGTTAATTAACACAACAGAAGTACTCAATAAGGTACAGTTGAGTCGGAAACCTGAACTACGAGGAATTGCGCAAGAGATTAAAATTTAATCATACTACAAAATGGTATATGCACAAACCAGAATCCGTCCAAGAAAATGAAACCAATAAAATTCTCAGAGATTCGGAATTTTGGGATTCAAAAGGCTCATCTACATCCGGACTAGACATTGTGGAAATTACCAACAAAAATAAATAAATAAATAATAATGAATAAATAAATAACAGAACTTACCGCTAAGATGATTTTGATGTTCTGGCGAACCACAAAGTGTAAATAAAAAAGCGAAAGGACAGACAAATACGTGGACTCTTCAGAAAGTTATAAAAACTGTGGAACATGAGAGGGACAATGATAACAATCGTAGTTAGTGCGCTTGAAACGTTTTACACAGGCTTGGAAAGGAGACAAGAAGAATAAGAAATTAGAGGACGAATCGAGACCATGCAGACTTCAGCATTATTGAGAATTTTCAAAATACTGAGATGAGTCCTGGAGACCTGATTGGTTTGGTTTGGTTTGGTTTTATGACATATCAACCTTAGTAGGTTATTTAATTCCAAATCCATTTTTATGTAAATAATCAGTTCTATTTCAATTAATTGTCAAAAACATTTCCATTTCAAACTATTCAAGGAATTATACATAAGAATTCAGTTGAGTGTGAGTACAGTTTCAATGTCAAAAACAGTTCAATTTCAAATAATTCACTTTAGCATAAGCAGGAAGTTTAAATGTAAGGACAGTTTAATTGTGAAAAAACATTTCTATTTCGAGCTATTCAGTTAAGTTAAGCAGTTCTAATTCAGTTTAGTATAAGTACACATTTTGTTTACACACAGTAACATGTCAGAACAGTTCTATGTTAAACAAGTAAGTTTAGTGTAAATACAGTTTCAATGTCAAAAAACAGTTCGATTTGAAATAATTCAGTTTAGCATTAGCACGCAGTTTAAATGTAAGTACGGTTTTAATTGTCAAAAACATTTCTATTTCAAAGAATTCAGTTTAGCATAAGTATGCAATTAGTTCTATTTAACCCATAGGTAGGGCCCTATCAGGTGCTACCACGCCGGGCCAGAGTGGACCTGGGAGCAATGGCAATGAAGGGGTGCTCCGTATTCCCCAAAGCCCCAGAATTACTGGAACCTCACCATCAGACTGTTTAGTGTCATATCAGGACACTCGTTGGGGGGTGTCTTACCCCTCTATAGAGGTGCAGTCGGTGTTTTCTACAGTCCCAGCCGACTGGGCAACTGGAGACCTGCTATCACTTAGACTCCAATGAAAGACTCGCGATTGGTCTGGTTTGGCTTGATTTTCTGGCACATCAACCATTGTAGGTTATTATAGTCAAATCCATTTTTTTATTCATTAAACATTTCTATTTCTAACAATTCAGTTTTTACACACAGGTTCAATGCCAAACTATTCTATTTTAAACAATTCAGTTAAGCATAAGTACACAGTTTAAATGTCAAAAACGGGTTCTAATTCAAACAATTAGGTGTAGCTTAAGTACACAGGTTCAATGCCCGTAAAGAGTACTTTTTCAACCAATTCAGTTTAGCATAAATACACAGGTTCAATATCAAAAACAGTCCTATTTAAAACAATTCAGTTAAGCATAAATACACATTTTAGTTCTATATGATCCAAAGATAGGACCCTATTAGGTGTTGCCACTCCAGGCCAGAGTGGACCTGGGAGCGATGGCAGTGAGTGGGTACTCTGCACTCCCCAAACTCACCATCAGATTGTTTAGTGTCATATCCAGGACTCTCGTTCGGAGAGTTTTACCCTCAGCAGATAAGCAGTTCATGTACTCTACAGCCCCAGCCGACTGGGCAAGAAAGACCCTGGAGGATTGAAATATGATTATCGGTAAACAAAAAGGAAGATTATAAGAAAAGGATAATCGAATTTTGGACAGAATCAGCTAAATTTAAAACAAGCCAAAATTTTGCCGTCCAAGTGCGGATGATTTTTAAAAAGTTTTATTTTCTGACCTTAAGATACTAAAAATATATGGACTGGTAAGTCGTTCAGATCATCCTCACGAAGAGCTCACTAAACGTGCCGAAACACAAAATATTTAAAACCATAGAAATTTAACCGACATCTCCGAACTTAATGAACTGAAGCAAAACTTGTGAGTGACAAAAATCGTATTGCCTAAAATAACCCAAAAAGAGATACAAAACTTGGACAGGAAATGAAGTTCGCAGGAAAATAAAGAAACTGTGAGGAAAGGAAAACTAGTTAGAAAGGGAAAATACACACGGAAACAAGGGAATGAAATGGCCGAAAACAGACAACAGCAGACAAGACTAAAAATACAACGAGAAGAAATGAGTCTCAAGATATTAGCATAGATACGATTCTAATATGTACTAGCACAAAGGGTCAGAAATGACCTGTGAGTAATGGCAATTCCATATTCCCCAATACCCAGAACTGAAGCCTCCCCATCGGATGCTGCTTAGTATCGTAATCAGGACAGCAGTTGTATTTGACCCATGAAAGGGACCCTAAGAGTTACTTCCACTCCTGCTCTGAAATGATCTGGAAGTAATGGCAATGAAAGGGTACGCAATATTCCCCAAAACCCAGAATTGAAGCCTCACCAGCAGATGCAGCTTAGTGTCGTAACCAGGACAGTAGTTATATTTGATCCATGGAAAGGACCCAAGAGTTACTTCTGCTCCAGTTCCGAATGGATCTGGAAATAATGGCAATGACGGGGTACTCCATATTCTCCAAAGCTCCAGAACTTAGGCCTTAACATCAAATGGTTTGGTCTCATATCCGGGACACTTATTGGTGGTGGTCTCACCCATCTGCTGTGATGCAGTCGGCGTATTTCCAAGTCCCAGCCGACTGGGATGTTAGGAATCTAGGTTGAGGCAAAATGTAACAAACTGTCAGAATTTAGATTTCCCAGCTTAAAGAGCCGAGTTATTTGTCTGACTAATAGACTTTTGATTATTGTTAATCAGATTGATGTTTAATTTGTTTTAATTAAGCATTGCTAATTAAGTTGATAAGTAATTATTTTAAATTAAACATTGTTAATTATGTTGATAGATATTTCCTAACGCTGGAGATGTAAAATAATTGTCTTGATGTATTGTTTGGCTTTGATGAACAATCTTTCCAAAATTCAAAAATGTTTAAATCTATAAATCTCTAAAATTTAGCCCTCTTGAAATAAAAGAAAATATTACACAACAAAACGTGAAATTATTTTTCACCGAACAATAAAAAAAACCCTTATAAAATAACATAAAACAACTGCTAAAATTATTTTTCTTGAATAATGAAGGCCGTTTGTAAACATTGGGACTGACTGATTTATTGATTTTGACGGCATGTCAACCCGTCTAGTGTTATTTTATGACTAGAGGATAGAGAATCACTTTCATTGTATGTTCATATTTATATTTTTTCTGTAGTTGTTTCTTAAGAAATTTATTGATTTTTTTTTTCACACGATCCAATCGAGGCTCTAGTTCTGGAATTCTGGGATGTGTAGAGTATCTTCTTATGCAATCACCCTCAGCTCCCCTCAGAACCAGACTAGTCATACCTGTGAAGATTCAATCTATGGGTCAAATACATCTGTTCAAAAATTATTCGTATTTGACTGGAATATTTGATGCCATAAAAATGTAACTTATTTGTATTAAAAATAGTTACTTGAAGCTATAATAGTTTACTAAAGACTATTTTTATTTGTTAAATGAAACCATCTTACTATGTACAAACAAATTAACATAGAAAAATTAACCCTAATAATTATTGGTATTAGATAGGAATACTTGAAACCATCAACAATGTGTAAATTACTTTCATTGGATATGCTAGATATATAACTACGAGGAAGGAGCACTTTAGAAACAATTACGCAAGGAACAAAGATATGAATTTACAATGAACACGATTCCCAAACCTCTAGGTATACAATAACCCTAGATGGGTTGACATGCCGTTAATCAATCCTTTTATCATAGAATAGGGAGTAATTGAAATCCATTGTATTCTATAATCCATGATTTCCATGTACATACGACCCATTAATATGATAATGATTTATTACTGACACAATCGAATTGGGGGTCATTTGGATCACGTCCAGTAAGAAAATGCATCCTTTGAGTTGGAGACATTAAATCAATGTTTTTCATTATAATATTTTATCAGCTTCCAGGACAAGCAATCTTTTTTTATTATATTCATGGATTGCATTTATTTTAAGACAGTTTTGAATGGTTCGGTTTACAAATAAGTTGTGACGCAAAATATTTCCCTCTCCTGTCCAAGTCATTCTGATCAAGGATTGATAGTTGTTATGATATTTTATTTCTAAATCTGAAACAAAAAAGAACGCCGCATTATTAGTAGTAGAGTTATTACCGGTCACATGGGTTGTAATATAATGGCAGAGGGATTTCGGTTTATACATTTGGGTTTAGGTAGGCTGAGAACCTTTCGGTTCAGTGCATGGGTTACTTAGATGCAACATTAACACAGGTGTTCACGCGCTCGCACATGGAACGGACGTATCACTCAGAGATGTCACAATAGCCCAAGATGGGAAACGGGGTTACAGAGTGCTGGTGATGTCACGCACTGGAAGAACGTGGAGGATTTTGGGAGATTTTGAAAAAGTCAGTGAGTAGAGTTGAGACTTGACACCGAACGAGACGGTTGACTTTCGGTAGCTCGCAAGGCCTTGTGGCGGGTGCCGCACGAGATGTTGGGCAGATGAAAAAGCCGGGATAGAATGATTGTGCCTCTCTCTCCTTACGTTGAAAAATCTTTAAACTCAGAGGTAATAAAAAGTTTCGTACCTGAACAAAGAAGTCGTTAGGTGTTCATCGTGTTTCGAGATTCCTATGTTCTGTGTTTTATATATATATATATATATATATATATATATATGAACATTATATGTCCATTTCAGACATGGCCGTATCGGGCTATGGTACAGGGTCCATGGATATTGAGACCGACTTTACAACCCTTTCGTAACACTTGCAATAATTCAGAATGTATTATTAACTGATCATATTTAACAACCCCTCCGCTCGGGCAGGATATGACACAAGCGGAGTTTAACAGGTTTAAATTTAGAGTTGTCCTTCTCCTAGACTAGTTGCCTCACCAAGGCTGAATAACCTAGTCTGCCCTACTATTTACCCATAGCTGGAGGGAGTATATTTGGATTCATACCTTTCCCAAGGGTATTAGTGGTATGTGAAATGCAATCAGTCAGGTCCAGGATTTGAACTAGTATTGCCGTGTCTATATCCTGCGATGATAACCATTACACCACGGTATTATTAACTGATGATAAAAAAAATATTGCTTGCAATACGAGAGCTTAAATTTGAGATAGATAGAGATAGAGAGAGAGACAAAAAAAGAGAGAGCGTGAGAGAGAGAGAGAGAGAGAGAGAGAGTGCGAGAGAGAAGTGGTTAGTAAGGTGCGAAATATGAGAGATCATGCGAGTAAAGTAGACTCTTAAATTCGTACTTTCAAATTATTTTGCATTTAAATTTTGGACTAGGATTTTTTTATGACGCCACTAAATCCAGTCCAGTAGGCTGGAGCTGTAGTATACGCAGACTGCATCTTGGCGGAGGGTTAACCCCTCTACACGAGTGTCCTGGATATGACTTAAAACAATTTGATGGTGAAGCTCTAGCCCTAGAGCTTTTGGGAATGTGAAGTACCCCTACATTGCCAGAGCGCCCAGTTCCTCTCTGATCTGGAGTTGTAGCACCTGATAGGGCCCAATTTATTGGTCGAATAGAACTGTGTGACATTCAAACTGAGTGCCGACAAATGACTTAAGATAAATCAAATTGTTTAATATTGAACTGTTTAATCACTTAACTGTGTGTAAATAAATTACTTATGTTTTATTGGATGGTTAGTGATACATAACAATACTTGGAGCCGTTTAAACTGTGTGCTAACAAATGCGTTAAGTTAAATAGAATTGTTAGTGTTGATTAGAAATACTTGAAACTCTTTAGCTGTGTGCCTAAATTGAATTGTAAGTGTTACATGGCGATGCTTGAAACCATTTAACTTTGTATGAATAAACATATTGATGTTAGATTGCTACGAGTTAAGCGAGATAGAAAAATTATTAATACTGAATAGAACGATAAGTTTTAGAATGCTTTGAACCATGTAAGGTTGGTTGGTGATCGTTGTCGAGGGCGACCCGAAGGTTCCCTTTTCAATAGTTTCTACACTGAGTTGTAGGGGAGGGCGCTACTCCTTTCCCTGATTACATCACTTAATCAATGATACGTACCTTTTATTGCAGAGTGTTAAGCAAGGAGGTATCAAGTACCATTTTTAAAGTCTTTGGTATGACCCAACCGGCGAACACTCTACCCACTAGGTCAATGAACCATGTAACTGTGTGAAAATAATAGTAATCCTTGTGTTCAAACAAATTAGCTCTGACTCATTTAAAAATAAGATTACTTACAAACTATTGACATTCAAATCATACGTATAACAATTTAACTCGTTCGTTTAAAAATGCTATCCACAAACTATGCGTTTATAAATAATATATTTGCCCAGTCGGTTGGGGCTGTAGAATATACTGACTGTGCCTTTGCAGAGAGGTAAGACCCCTCCAATAAGTGTCCTGGGTATGACACTAAACAATCTGATGGTTCCAGTGATGCTGGAGCTTGGGGAATGCGGGGCACCCCTTCATTGCCCCTGCTCCTAGGTCCACTCTGGCTCAGAATGGTAGCATTGATAGGGCCCAATCTATGGGTTAAATAGAACTAACTGCATATTTATGCTAAACAAAATTGTTTGAATTAAAACTGTTTGACTAAACTGAATAGCTTGAAATAGAAATGTTTTTGATAATCAAACTGTACTTACATTTAAACTGCGTGCTTATGCTAAACTGAATTGTTTGAAATTGAAATGTTTTTTGACATTGAAACTGATCTTACACTAAACTGAATTGTTTAAAATTGAACTATTTTGAAATTTAACTGTGTAATCAAAATCTGTACTCATATTAAACTGAATTAGCTGAATCAGAACTGTTTGAATAAACTAAATAGCTTGAAATAGAATTTTTTTTTACAATTAAAATGTGTAGTTTGAATTGTTTGAAATAGAACTATTTGCATAAAAACAGATTTGGCGTTAAATAATCTACAAAGGTTGATATGCTATAAAACCAACCAACCAACACAACAAATAATATATAATATGTATAAGGCGTATTTGGCGTTATATAATCTACAAGGGTTTATATATAATAAAACCAAACCTAACCAACCAATCACTGTCTAAATTAAAATATCATTTTTGAAATTTAAAGGATTTTTGAAATTTTCAAATATATCATGATTAAGATTTTTTTTTTACATATATGTCTTTTAGATTTATAGGTATATCGACTCTTCGGACCTCAACCCAGAATACACTGACTGTATTTCGGTAGAGGTGTAAACCGCCCCTCAAACAAGTGTCCTTGATATGACATTAAACAGAAGGAAAGGTTCCAGTAATGCAGGAGTCTAGGGCAATGTGGAGTGCCCTTTTATTGCCATCGCTCTCAGGTCCCCTCTGATCCAAAGTGTTAGAACGTGAAAGGATCCTATCAATTAGTTAAATAGATCTGTTTGATATTTAAACTTAGAGCAAACCAATGACTTCTGCTAAACTGAATTGTTTGAAATAGAACTGTTTTATCATTTAACTCTGTTTAAACAAATGATTGATGCTTAATTCAATTGTTAGTAATGCATTGCAATACTTTTAACCATTTATCTTTGTTGATTTATGCTTACAAATCATATTTATATAACACATATGGATTAAGAGGAATTGGCATTAAAAAACCTAAAATGGTTGATATGCCATTAAAAACAAATCAAAACCATTCTCGCACCTCCTGCGATGTTATTCTAGTTTTGTTTTCTATTCCATCAACAACCTTCTAGAATATACGGAAAGTGTTACTGCCTGATGATCGAGAAGACTATTTCTTGCAATATACGGTTTTAATTTAGCTAATAAGAGAAAGAGAACGAGCGGGGAGGGGGAAGGAGAGGGAGAATGAAGGTGAGAGACGGATGGATGTGGGAACAAAGTAAACGTTGATCTTCGTTGATTGTTTTAAATTGCAATTTTATTTTGCAGTCTAATTGTTTTGATTTGGTATGACGCAAGTGTTATAAAACTATTTGCGTTAATTTATTTCATTGGATTTGCATTGGTAGACGATACTTATTAGTGTGTTTGTTTCGAACCTAATTCCTGCCAACACAACGACCTATATAAGAAATGTCAGCCAATCAATGATTAATGCAGTTTCGATATTCAAACGTGGGAAGTCTGATTTCAGTATTAGATAAGAAATAATTAATTCTAAAAGAAAGAAAGAAAGAAAGACAGAGAGAAAAATACAGCGTACAGTCGATCTTTTTCGGCCAGAAAAAATCTCTACAAAAATCGTGGTCGATTTATACGGCAGGTCTAAAATCTTAATCTTTGCAATGTTTTGCGACTAAAAAGAATCTTTGTAACTCACCAACCAGGCACCATCGCGAACAGCAACAGACGTTACACTTCTCAAACACAAAACTGACCCTTTGCTTCTTTAAATACGAAAAGCAGCATTTTCATAGCGGTCAGACGCGAAGCACGAGAAAAATGAAATGAAAGGTATTAGTTCTTACACAGAAACACTATCAGATAGAGGGTGGTAAACGAAAGAAAATTTCCACTGCACTCTTCCAATTGGCCCTGCCTCCAAAGGGCTGAAATCTTGTACTCAACCGACCATCTCTGCCTCTGAAATCTGTCTACCTCAAACTGCGAACTGACTTGACTTTCAAAAATCTCCTGCTTATATAATATATTCTTAATTATCTCATTCACTAATGATATAAGAACACGTTTCTTTAACTTTTATTTAATTTAGATTAATCTTAGCTAAAGTCAGATGATAGATTTTTAACTTTCCAATATCCGACCAAACCGCAGATTTCAAAAGTGAACCCCTTTTACGATAGGTTCACTGTTGGGTCATAGCCTACGACACGCGTGACAGGTGTACCATATCACCTTCGTGACTTACACGTCCATTCAAAGTTTCTACCTACTTACAGTTTATCTATAGAAATAATATAATTACCGAATAAAATTGATTATCATCCTTGATTATATTACTCCTTTACCACAAAGTGATCAACCAGTGATAAAGGTTTAGGTATAAGTCGACCTCTAGTTTTGTATAGATTTTTTTTCAGGCTTGACTTATACACTGCAATCCATGATCGTTCAATGAATCAATAAAAACAAATTTTTTGAAAAAAACAGACTGACAAAATCTCCGTGTTCGACTAATTGTGGACACGGATTTCTTATATAGCGGGACTGTCAAATTCAGCCACCGGTAAATCTGACGTGGGTTAAAAAATTCTGCCGAATTCTGGAATTGCCCGGGTTCCAAGAATATAAGTAATTGTCTTCTTTAGGCATATAGTGGTGTATCGTAATAATGTATATAAAATTTGACCAAAATCAGAGGCTCAGTTGGAAATTTAGGGCAAAATGTACACATTTTTGTGCAGCCATTAAAATGTATTATATTAGGTCGGTTGGTTGGTTTTATTTTACGGTCTATCAACCCCTGTGGGTTACTTTATGCCAAATTTAGTTTATGCATTAATATCAAATATATATGGTTTCTTTGTTTAATGGCATATCAACTCTTTTTAGGTTATCTAATGCCAAATCCATTCTCTTAGAAGAATAGTAGTGGTGTTATTTAACCCATAGCTGGGAGGATAAGGGGGTTCATACCTTTCCTAAGGGTATTTGCCCGAAAGTGAACGTAATAGCGCGACTGGAGTACGAACTCGCTTTAACAATTACACCACGAGTTCACCCCCTCAAAGATATATGATTTGCAGACAAATCGTTAATAGATGACATTTTTTAAATCATTGCTCATTTGTTGGCTTCAAGTATTGCAAATTAACATTAATAAGATCACAATTACTGAAACCATTTAACTGTGTAGAAATAATAGAAATTATTGTTTGTAAACGAATTAGTTCTCACTTATCAAAAAATAAAATTACCCACAACTATTCACTCACAAATG
>CAUZXS010005560.1:0-57402 GCA_963585895.1 Sepioteuthis lessoniana | reverse complement strand
GGGGAGAATTCCTTAGGCAATGTGCGATTGGTGCTTTCTGTAGCTGTAGTTTATAGGGGTTATTGGAAAAGGTAAGGTTTTGTTAATGTATCAATATATGATAAGAATGTTTTAGATTTGGTGAAAAATTATTGGATTTTTTAGATAAACATAGCCAGTTAGTATTTTGAAAATTATTTTTTAGAGGGCCGTTCATACAAATTTTAGATAATTTTTTAGTGTCACTTTGTATTGTTTGATATTTTTCTAAACAAATATTTGTGTATATTTGCAGATGATTCAGTTAAGCCCAGATTAAATCTGCCCAACTCTAGGATTTAATACATGAAGAAGAGGCTATGGAGGAAGAGAGAGTGAAGAAAGGTGCCAAGGGGAGACCTAGCACATCAATGACCTATTCTGGGAGTGAGTCTGAAAGTGATGAGATGAAGATGGTTGTTGATTCAAGGAATGAAAATAAATCATCTACAGCAGAAAACACTACCAAGAATGATGGGAAAGATGAAGTAGAAGAAGAGGAGGAAGAGGAGGAGGAGGAGGAAGAAGAATCAGATGAAGAGGAGGAAGAAGAGGATGATGAGGAAGAAGGTAAAAGATACAGTGCTTAGTTTTTTGCTTTTATTTTAAAGTCTCACTCTTAGCAGCTTAGCATTTCTGATATTACTGATAATTTGTATTTATACATTTTAGCCTATGTTTATAAATTCAAAGAGGAATCTATTGATTTAATCTTAAGAATTATTAGATTAATGAAAAAACTACATTTTTATAACCTTTCTCTGGGTAATTTTTTACTAGTATGTAAATTTTTTAATTAAGAAATATAAATTTATATTTGCTTTTAATGAAGGTTTATACATATGTAACTTTTCAATAGCTACTACACTGAGGTGTAAGGGAGGGTGCTACTCCTTTCCATGGATTGCTCCACTTTATCCTTGATATGTACCTTATATCGCTGAGTGTTAAGCAAGGAGTTATCAAGTACCATTTTGGTATGACGCGACCTGGGATTGAATCCAGGTCTCCCGGACCATTGGCAAACACTCTACCCACTAGGCCAATGAGCCGGTAACAGAAACATTACAGCGTTGACTTTTTTCATATCAAAGTCTTCACTTTGGATCACTTTGTTTTTCAATTTTTCTCCACATTTTCAAATTCTTTTCCATTATATACTTCCATATATATATATATATATATGATTTGGCATTGAATAACCATCAAGGTTGATATGCCATTAAACAAAAAATCTAACCTTGAAGGTGCTAGAAAGTGGTGTCTGAGGGTTAATTGCACTGAAATAGCAATACTTGAAACCATTCAAATGTATGTAAACAAATGAGCTCTGACTTGTTAAAGCTACAGATACCTACAAACTAATTACCTACAAATCAGAGAGATGGGGGTGGGGTTTACATTAAATGACCTAGTAAAACACAAACAGACTAAACTTGATAAATAGAATTATTAATGTTAAATAGCAATTCTTGATGCCATTTAACTGTGCACACAAATTATCAATATTGAATAGAATTATTAGTGTTAGCAATACTTGAAACAATCTGTGTACAAACAAATAAGCTCTAGCTCATTTAAAAAATGTTACCTACAAATTATTCACGTACAAATCACAGTCATACATACATATATATATAAAAACTGGGTTTATATGCCTTAATACACAATCAACCAAACTTAAGGCTATCAAAAAATAATTGGTTAAAACCCAATTTGTAATCCTTAAAATGTTCTATCTATTAAACATTAAGTTTATCTAATTAAATTTGATCGGATTTATGTCAGCTAGTTTGGAATAATCTAACTTATATATATCTATTTTCCCATTACAATATTAAAAAGTAGAAATCATGAGGGTAATAAAAATAGTTGAGAAAACCAATCATTGAATCTGTTTAATGTTTGCAGTTTGTGGGGTAGTCCCCATAGCTTAATGACTAATGTGCTGGACTGCAACTTTGTAGTGAGTTTGAACTCCAGCCACACTATTATGGTCACTTTCAGACTAATACCCTTGGGAAAGGTATAAACCCTTTATCCCTCCAGCTATGTTAATAGTTTCACTACTGTTCTACAAGGATGACTTTGGCATAACCCACAAAGGTTGATATGCCATTAAATAAAGAAACCAAACTGAACAATGCAGTTTAGTCACAGATTTCCTTTTTTGTAGCTTAACAATTATTGGAAGACAAAAATGACTTTGAGTAGTGTTGTGTTATCAGGGTATCAAGTTCATACTTTATCCTGAACAAGATCCAAAAGCTATTGCTTATATTTTTTACATAGGTGATGGAAAGTATAGACAGATTAAACTTTATTCACTCACTTTGATCTGGCTTTCATATTCTGTATTTTATCAACTTTCATTTTGAGATAAAAGGAAGGTCTACTGTCGAGAATTTATAACTCTTGGAGTGGTTGGTATATGAACTGACTGGTTTTTAGTGGGTGTTGAGAGTAGAATTGATCAAGAATCAAATTAACTTATGTTTCTTTTCCTCTTCCGATCATGTGACACCTATCAACCAGTGAATGCACAGCCTTCTACTTGGTGCCCATTTGGTGATACAATGCATTTGCTGGGTAACACATCTCCTGACTGCAGAGTTGTATATCTGTTTTTGACTTTGGCACTGATTAACCTAGCCTATTATATAAAACTGGGTTGGGTGTCTGAGGCTTGTTTGTTGACATTCTTATATGTTAAGTGGCATGTATGTCCTTTTTCAGCTGTTTGTGTTGATGTTAAAATTTAATTGTAAACATTTTAGGGGGGTACAAATCATTAAAAAAAAGCAATTGCCATCTACACAAGCATCTAACAACTGATTTTTTTTTATATCATGAACCTGACAGTAGTAAAGAATGATTTTAAACATTTTTAAAAAGTGATTTTGTATGTAAAGAAAAGTTTGTTCTATTTTTGAATTAAAAAATAAATTTTGGCATTGCTATGCAGTTTGTTTATTTTATATTTGTGATTTTGTATAACATATCCACTATATACATGAAAGTGTCAATTCTTTGGCAGTAATTCTTTGAATATTCCCCTAAGCTTAAATGATAAACAGAAATTGCTCAATTTTGGCTCAGATGACTTGTAGTAGTTTTCTTTTTGTCCATAAGTAAAATTAGAAAGTAAATGTGTAAACTTAATATAATATTGAGGTTTCTTTACTTTATTTATGTTGAAATAAGTTTTGGTTTGTATTGTTTATTAATTTTTAACTGAAAATATCTCTATATTATTTCAGAATCTGATGATGATGATGAAGATGATGATGTTATTAATAAAAAGAGTCGTAAAAAGATGACCATACTGGAGTCGGATTCTAGCGATGATGGTGATGGAGATGACTGTCCTATTTGTTTGAATCGTCTAAAATACCAAGATATTGGAACTCCAGAAGCTTGTGATCACAATTTTTGTTTAGATTGTATTCAGCTGTGGGCACGGGTAAGTTTAACCCAACAACCAACCAACCAACCAAATTGGAAAATGCTCAGTAGGTATTGTAGATTTAAGTCATAAATTCAATACTAGTTACAATTGTTACCATTAATTGACTGTTGTGATTTCTTTTGTAGTGAAACTAGTTACTTATAGTGTAAAGTTTCTGAATATGATTGGTCCAGCAGACCTTTACATGAATTTATTAGAATTTTTTTTTTTTTAAATCCAATATTCTTTAAAAAGAGAAATGATGGCTTGTTGCCTGGATGGAATAAATCTAAAGAAGCTAAAAGGAAAAAATTTTTGATTAAATAAATAATTTTTGACAAATTTTTCCCACTTTATTTTCTTTATATAAAACTGTGATTTCATGTTAAACAATTCAACTTTATATTATAGTAAAATATTTTAAAGCACATTTTTTACTGGAAACATTCTTCATAAATAATTTTTGAAGATTTTTTTTTTCCAACATTTAGTGTTTAAAATTAATTTTACTTTTTATTGCAGAATGTTAATACATGTCCTGTAGATCGTCGTGAATTTCAACTCATTTTGGCCAGACATGCAAGAGAAGATGAAATTTTTAAAAGGGTATGTGAGACTTTGTTAAATCTCTTAAAAACAAAACGACCAGTTCTAAGAATGATTAGCTTATTACAATTCAGGACTTGAACTTTTTCCTTGTACATGAAGTAGTTACTGTATTAGATGGCAATGCACTGCAATTTCAGTCGAGCAAGTCAAGAGAAAAACAAAGTACTAATATTAAATGTGATGAAATTAATAAAATGAATATTATTAATGATAACCCTTTTAATCTGCATTAATAGCCTTTTAAATAATGACAATAGGTATATGAAAGTTACTTGAAAGTCTAAGCTGATGGAAGTTGCCAGGTAGCTAATTTTGGTTGACTATTGCAGATTTTAAACTTACATATGGCATATAAGATGCATGGGAATTCTAAAAGATATTAGTAAAAACAAGTGCACCTTATATGCTATCAAATATGCTACATTATTTTGCTTTCATTCTTACCTTTGGAGAAAAGGAGATTAATGAAATTCTTTTCAGTAATTTAATTCTTTTTTTTTTTTTTTTTTTTTTTTTTTTTTCAAAATAAAATCCATATTGCCTTTTTATATCAATAATTATCAAATGAACTAATTTTGTTTTGCATTTAAACATCTTTATTGACTAAAAATCTTTCTCTTGATGAAAATTATACTCTTAATGTCAATGAATGCAGGTTTACAAATTTTAACATTTTAAAACTGATAGGATTTTGTTATAGCTTTAGTTTGATACATTATTAAATGGTGTTTTATCATTGTAAATTATCAATAAATATAATTTCTTGGAACAATAACATTTTTTTAAGATTGTTTTTCTTGAAAATTGCCTGAACAAGTGATCTTAATCTAAAAAAATCTTTTTCAGATTCCTGTTTCAGGAAAGAGTTGCCAAAATGAAGATGATGATGGAGATGTTGATGAAGATTTTACTTATTGTGAACTATGTGGGCGAAGTGACAGAGAAGACAGACTTTTATTGTGTGATGGCTGTGATTTAGGGTCAGTATATTTTCTCTTTCTCTTTCTTTCCCTCTGCCCCTGCTCCTAAAAAAATTTCCTTTTTGGTACATGATCTAAAATATATACTTAAACACTTTTCTGGTATTATTCCTACTTGTTACTTTTGAAACTATGATGTTTCATATACTATATTTTTTGATTTATTGTTTATTTTTTTTAGGTTTCATTGTGAATGTTTGGACCCACCACTTGACAGTGTTCCAGTGGAAGAATGGTTCTGTCCAGATTGTGCAGAAGCTAATACTCAACGTAAGTAACCTCTAAACATCACATGGTTAGCTATAGGATTTACTATACAATAGAGAGGATGTTCACATTCCTGGTAAGAAGATTATCTCTCTGCTTGTTTATTCATTCATCAGTGGAGATTTCAAAAACATTTCAAGTGAACTGATACTTTATTTAATCATGTATATTAAATGAAAAGCAAAATGTATTAAGATTTCTTTTAATGATATAAATTTATATAAAAGAAAATTTGAAAGAATTTCTTATAATACTTTCCTTTTTTTTGTATTTTTAAATTTAAATGCTCATTTGAATCGTGTCACATTGTGATTTGATTAAAAAAATACGTAGATACCTTTTATCACAACTATTATTTGTTTAAAAGAATGGTTTTGTCTTAAAATGTACTATTTATTCATAACCTGATAGAATATATAAGTAGAATAATTAATTTCATGCTTTATAAGTTGACACAAAACAAACAATTGTAATTTTCAAAATAAAAGTGAGATTATTTTAAAAACTGATATTATATAAATTATCTTGAAACTGAGATAAGTGTGTCTAACTTATTAGTTTTCTCTTTGCTATAGGATCAGGTCGGATGTTAAATGATCTCGATGATATGCAGTATTTATTGGAAGAGAACTCCATAGATGGTATTCCTTACCTTCGCCCACGGCGGAGGCAAATAGCACGAACAAGAATCAGTGAACGAGTCCGTGCTCGAATTCAGGAATATCGTGAAGGTCTTGCTCGACTTGTATGTGATGATGAAGAACCAGAAGCCTCTGATGGGGAGGTAAGTTATATCTTCTAAATCCTAACTCTTGTAAAGTTATCCACCATTGTTTGTATCACCCTGTCAGCTGGGGCTGTAGAATATGCCGACTGCATCTCTGCAGCGGGGTATACCCCCCCCATATGGAGCCGCCTGTTGGCCGTGGGCAGTGACCTATAAGGCGCTAGGACAGGATCCTGGTGGTTGAGTAGTCAGTGATCCAGCAACAGAGTGGTCAATGGCTTGCAACACACTATTTTGGCCCTTGCTTGGTCTGACGGGCGGTCGGATTGGGCCCGATCCGATCAATCGGCTGGTCTTGTCATGCCCTAGCATCTGTATGTTTTTTCTCCTGAATGTACTATTCAATCTGCATTTGTGGAACAATTCCCAACCCTTTTATTTTATAGGTACTAGAAGGCGGGAGCTGAGGGTCAATTGTGTTGAGAGTAGAGTTTTGACCACTGTTAAATTTTCAGGCACTAAAACCAGAAATTAGCAGAGACTCGGAATTTCGCTCTTGATATGAGTATACTGGTAATGTATCCCTGTCTCAGTCAGGGTGAATGTGTTTCCCCGCTGGCTTATTCCCAACACAAGTTGGACTCCGCGGTGAGTGGTGGAGCATAGGACCAATGAAAAACATACACCAATGATGGCTTCTTTCAAAAAATCCGAAAGATATTTATCCGACTCCCACTCAGAAACAGAAAGTGACTTTCCCAGATTCATCATTATTGAATCATTACAACAAACAAAATTAGATCAATTGTCACCTTTTTGATCGAAAAAAATAATATCCTGTAGATCCAACACAAAAATTATAAAGAAACTCTGAACTGGAAACCCTCTCGTAGAAGTGGAAAGCAAAAAACATGCTGAAAACCTATTGAAAATGGAGAAATTTCATTATCTCAAATGTTGTGCCTATCCACACGCCAAATTAAATACCTCCAAAGGCATTGTGAGAAGTAAGGAACTGTCACTAGCAACACCAGAAGAGATTGAAACGGCTTTCAAAATCAAGGAATAAAAGAATAGAGAAGGGTCACTATTCGCCGAAATGATGAAAACATACAGACCCATACATACAATCTTACTTTTGAGAAACCATCAATACCAAAAGAAATCAGAATTGGCTACACAATAGAAAGGGTAGAGCAGTATATACCAGCTCCCCTGCGATGTTTTAAGTGTCAAAAATTTGGACATCGCAAAGAAATATGTAGAGGATGCCAAGTATGTGGCAAATGTTGCGAACATGATCCTGATCATATGGAAAATGAATGCAAGAGCATAAAATGCGCCAACTGCCATGAGGAACACCCTGCTGTGCCATTTATAAGAAAGAAAAAGAGATAATGTTTATCAAGCACACAAAAAATATGCTTTTCCCTGAAGCAAGGAAAATTGTTGAAAGCTATATGGGAACCAAAACATATGCTAATGTAGCACAAAAAGTAAATCAACCACCCCAGGATAGCACATCAATCGATAAAAACCAAAAAAGTCTCAAAAATCTAAACTAAATGAATAAAACAATCCAATGGAACATCAGAGGAGCAAGGGTCAACTACTGTGAATTGTTACTACTTATCACAAAATACTGCCTGGCAATCATATGCCTCCAAGAAACTCACCTTAAAAACAACATCTCCATCAACATGAAAAACTATTATTCGTACAACTATATTAAACAGTACACTGACAGACCTTGTGGTGGATCATCTATACTTATTAACAACAACATCCCTCATAGCGAAATTACTTTAAATACAAACATGCACGCAGTCGCTATATCAGCAACCCTCCACAAAACAATAACAGTGTGTTCCGTATATAATCCCCTAAATGATGAACCCAAAGAATTGGAGCTGAACAATTTAATAAAACAACTACCAAGACCCTTTGTTATAATGGGGGACTTTAATAGCCATAATGAAATCTGGTGAAGTAAGAAAACTGACAAAAAGGGCAAAGTAATAGAATCCTTATTAAATCAACATCAGTTGTGCATGTACAACAATAAATCCAACACATATCTACACCCAGCAACAGGCACATATTCTGCAATAGACCTATCAATATGTGACCCTTCCTTGTTTCTTGATTACAACTGGAAAGTACATGGCGACACCTGTGGCAGTGACCACTTTCCGATTCTATTAGAAAACCCCACTGATGAATTGAGTAAAAGAACTTCAAGCTGGAACCTCGGAAAGGCTAACTGGGATGGATTTAAAACTTCTTGCCTTGCCCAACTAACCCCAGAAGCCAATAAAAACAATGAAGAAAACATTTTATATTTTACGAACACACTGTTAAACATAGCTGAAGAACATATACCTAAAAGCTCTACCTCTACAAAATTCAATAGATAATGGTTCAATGAAGAATGTAAAAAAGCTGTCAGATTTCAGAAAGCAACCTTAAAAAAAATTCAAATAAATCCATCACAAGAAAATTTAAACACTTACAAAAACAGCCAAGCCAAAGCCCGAAAAATCATCAAAGACTCCAAAAGAAATTCATGGAGAAATTACGTTGCCAAAATAAATAGTAACACAAAGCCAAAAAAAGTATGGCAGATGATTTGGAAAATAACTGGCCAAAAAAACAATACTCCTACAAAACACCTCACTCACAATAATCTGAAAATCACAGACGAGAAAGATATAGCAAATCATTTAGCCGAAACTTTCTCACAAAATTTATCTGCCTAAAACCAAAGCAAAAGTTTTCAAATTATCAAAACAAAAACAGAAAAAGTTAAAATCAAATTTCAAAGCAAAAACAACCAACCTTTCTCTATAGCAGAACTAAAAGAATCCCTCAACAAGGCACACAATACAGCTGTCGGACCCAACAAAATACATTATCAGTTCCTGAAAGAATTACCCGAACCATCTACAAATTTCCTCCTACAAATCTTCAATGATTTATGGAACAGCGGTGACATACCTGAAATATGGAAAGAAACCACACTTATACCAATACCGAAACCTTTCAAAGACAATACAAACACCAAAAATTACAGACCCATTACTCTTAGCAGTTGTGTCTGCAAAACATTAGAAAGAATGGTAAATGCCAGATTGATCTGGTACTTTAGAAACCAATAAATTAATAACAGAATACCAATCTGGTTTCAGAAGCTGAAGAAGTCCTATGGATCACCTGATTTGATTAGAAACATTCTTCAGAGAGGCTTCTGTTAAAAAGAACATCTAGTGGCAGTTTTCTTCGATCTCGAAAAAGCATACAACACAAGCTGGAAGTATGGCATTGTTAAAGATATGAAAAACCTCGGATTAGAAGGCAGAATGCCAATATTCATCCAAAACTTCCTTCAAGATAGACGATTTAGAGTAAGAATGGGAGAGGTTCTCTCTGAAGAAAAACAAAAAAATGGGTGTACCTCAAGGCAGTGTATTGTCTGTCACGCTGTTCAATATATAAATTAATAATATTGGGAAAAACATAAATAGCAGAACAAACTGTGTGTTGTATGTGGATGACTTCCTGATCTGCTCCAGAGCAAGAAACATGAACCATATTGAAAGACAACTTCAAATATGCCTTGATAAGCTCCACAAATGGACCACGGAGAATGGATTAAAATTTTCAAAAGAAAAAAACGAAATGCATCCACTTTTGCAACCAACATAAGCTCCATGTAGATCCACTACTGAAAATTGACCACACCGAAATATCAATTGTTGAACACTACAAATATCTAGGAATCATTTTTGACAGCAAACTCTCCTTCATTCCACATATCAAATACTTGAGAACAAAATGTAACAAAACCATACAATTACTTAGAACTATAGCACACACTAACTGGACAGGAAGCAAAGAAACATTATTAAAATTATACTGCTCATTAATCAGATCAAGATTCGATTATGGCTGCTTTATATATGGGGCAGCCAGAAAGACATACTTGAAAGAACTAAATACTATACACCACCAAGGACTTAGACTAGCCCTTGGAGCATATAGCACTTCTCCTATTGAAAGCCTATACACAGAAGCAGATGAACCACCTCTTACACTAAAACATGAAAAACTGGCTCTACAATACACTACAAAGCTGAAATCTTGCCCATCCAACCCAGCTTATGACTGCACCTTCAACCTGAAGTACAAGCAACATTTTGAAAGAAAAGAAAAAACAATGAAACATTTTGGCCTTCAGATGAAGTCGACCCTACAAGAATCAAAAATACCACTAAATAATATACATGAAAGCACTTTTCCACAAACACCACCCTGGATCATTAAAACTCCCAAAGTGATTCTCGAACTGAATGAACATTCCAAAGCTAAAACCCACCCCAGCACTTATCAAGAGAAATTTCACAATATTCTCCAACACCACCCTGTCCACCTCTATGTCTTTATGGATGGATCCAAGGACAATGATAAAACAGCGTGCGCAGCTGTTTTAAACAAAACAGTTCTGAAGAAAGCTCTTCCAATGGAAAGCTCGATCTTCACAGCAGAAGCCCGTGCAATAGGCCTAGCTCTCAACATCATCTCGAAGAGTAAGCATAAGAAATTTATAATATTTTCACACTCATTCTCTGTCTTACTATCATTAAGAAATAAAAAATTTCAGAACTCTCTTATCATTAAACTGTTGAGTAGATTAGACTCAATGTCAAATAGAAAAGAAATAATTATGTGCTGGATCCCAAGCCACATTGGAGTGAGAGGAAATGAAAGAGCAGACTCGGCCTTAGATACGATGCCCGATAAATCCAGGATTCTATATACTGACCTGAAACTAACAATTAATAAATTCCTTCACACAAAATGGCAACAACAATGGAGCAATAACATCCACAATAAACTCTTCCAAATTCAGCCAACCTTGGGAGAGTGGAGACCAGCATCGAGAAAATCAAGAAGAGAACAAATCGTTATATCCCGATTGCGAATTGATCATACAAGGCTTACTCACTCTTTCATTTTGAAACAGGAACCACAACCACAGTGTTTGACCTGCCAGACAACTTGAATGGTTAAACATATTCTTATAGAATGCTGAGCTTTCGCTGCTATCAGAAAGCAATTTTTCAAAGTAAATAGCTTAACCGATCTGTTTGAGAACGTCAAAATAGATGATGTTCTGTCCTTCTTGAGAGAGACAAAGTTGTACCAAAAAATATGACAACTTAAAGCTGCGTAATCTTGTTCAAGCAAATGAAATCCTGCTAATAGAAAATTTTACCTACCTAAGTATTCGTTTTGAAATCTTTGGTTGAATATATATATATATATATAGAATTTGGCGTTAAATGACCTTCAAGGGTTGATATGCCATAAAACCCAAACAACCAACCATTGTTTGCATCAGGGAAGCTTTTGAGATGATTCTTAAATCATTTTCTTGGATTTTATATTTGATTCATTATTTAATCATAGATCGGAAAGAAATCCATATTTATACACAAAAATTGCAACAAAATGCATAAAGTTAATTAGAAAAGATAATACATTTTTGTATTTATAAGATTTATGCAAGCAACTAATGAACTGGGCATGAGTTTTCTGCTATTGTTAAAAGAAAACATGTACGAACAAATGAACTAATAATTCTGTTAAATCCCACACTCCAATTTGCCCTGTTTTGAATCAGTGTTGAGGGTTGCCCTTTGACCTTTTTAAGTTAAAATGTCACTTGGCTCTAATGTTTGCTCATTGGTCATTTACACAAGTGACATTGTTTTGAGTATTAAGCAATTAGGTGTCCATAACAAATCAACATTCATTTGTTTTAATTAGTTATTTGTATTAAGTTGCTTTTAGCATTTTAAGAACCATTTACCTTACATCTTGGCCTCCATATATATGCAAGTCTTAATGTAAACCCTTCCCTCAATTTCTGTTCTTCTCTTTCTTTTAAGTCAGTCTTATGATTTGTTCTTCATTTGTAGAATTATAACAAAAAAAATATTGTTTCATTTTCTTCTAGGGAGAAGGTCCTTCTACTCGATTGAGTCGAACAAGAAGTCAAACTCGACAATCCGAAGCAAAAAGAAAACAGTCAAGTAGAAAAAAAACTAAAAAAGGTACAACAGGTAAACAGAAATCATACCCAAAAAAGAAGCTTCGACGACGCACAAAAACAACTGGAAAGGTGATTTTTCTCTAATTTTTAATGCTTAGCAATTAATATTAGTATGTATTTTTATCTGTGTATTGTGTTTGTCAAGGATTTTTTTAAGTTGTCTCTCAAATTGTCTATAACTATGCTAAGCACTATCATGATTTTTCCTTCTGAACTTGTTTACATGTGGCCAGATATTCATCACTTGCCAATTTCATACAAATAAAACCAACTTTGAGATTTTCATTAATCAAATTTAACTTATAAATAAAAATGATTGTATTTTGATTGACTAGACCTAATATATATATATTATAAAAATTGAATTTGTCACAGTATTTTGATATCATTAGGCTACAGTTATTCATGTATAACTTTTGTAGATATGTTCACATTGTAAAATAAAATACCTGTTAAGATGAAATTATCTATATATAAATATATATATATATACACACAACTCCACTTTGGAATAAAGAACCAACAAAAATCTTGAATATTAATACTTAATCTCTGAAATTCACAGATGAAATCAAAAGTTCATGTTATTTTGTTTACGTGCATAATTTTTTTCAAAAATGATGAGATTATTTACATATGAATTGGAACTTCTACTTCAAATGAGAGTGTAGTATCTGTATCTCAGGTAATTTCAAGGTTATTTTAAAAGCTACAATAGAATATGCCAGTGATATAATTATTTTGAAGAGTATAAAATTTAATACTTCCTCAAAAATAAATACAAAATAAGATAAAACAGATTTATGAATATGTAGGTGATTATTTTAATTTATTTTTAATTTTTTTCAATATATTTGATTAGATTTCTAGGGGTACAGATACTATATTTTGATCCTAGGCAGTGTGCACAAATACTTCACTCATTGTAACAAAAGTTACAGATAGATGAACAAACAGAACAAATCACATTGTTTATTATATAAATAGATAGTCAATATAATTAAATTTTTTAGAGATTAGAATTAACAATGGTTAATATGTCCTTAGAGACCTTTATTTGCATAATATATTAGTTTGTGGGAACTCTGAAATGAAATTACTCTCAGTTAATATACATTATACTTTATACATTTCTTTTCAGGCACAAATATTTGATAGATTGCGAAATGCAAGCACAAGCAAGTCTCCTAAGTCTCGTTTGGCTGGTAAGCTAGGGTTAACAAAGCCTCGTATGTCTTTGAGGAAATCTGATCGAGCTACTGCTGCCCAAATCCTGAAAGAAGACTTATATGGTGCAAAACCATTGTCCATTATGGGACGAAAGCATGATCTAGACCCTTTTCCTGAGTAAGAAATAAGTCATTTTTTTATTAATAAGTAATATTTTTTATAACTTCTAACTAGTACAAGTAAGATTTACAGTATGACCTTACTTTCAATTGAATTTAATTCATTTTTTTTTTTTTTTTTTTTTTATAATGAAATTTAAAATATAAAAACTGTCTTATTAGTATTTTTGGTAAGTATTCATTATTTTTAACTTGAAGAACTTCTCTACAGTAGGATCTCACTATCGTCAGAATTGCCAATCAGAGTTTTGAACCTGGAAGTTTTGCGGATTGATCATTAGCAAAACTGGTTCAAAAGTTTTATGAAATTAAAACTATCTTGCAAAATATATTTCAAAGGAGTAAAATGAATATATAAAACATACATAAGCTTTAATAATATTTTGAAAATATTAAGATAAAAATAAAACAAATACTCAATTTAAATGTCCTAAAAGGCATCAAGGGAGAGGCGAAAAGGAGTAAATGAGAATCAAAACTTGAATTAATTTAAAAAGAAAAAAAAAAAAAGAAAGATAATTCACTGACTCCTGAAATGTTTTTGTCAAATTTATTTAATTTTTACTGTTGGTTTGCTTTATAAGTCAAATATATTTCTTTGTGAGATGAAGGAAGTTGCATCCTCTCTAACATCAAACTGGCTTACAATGTATTGTAAAATATTGACCTGTCTGAAATAGTGGTATGGTACTGAAGTTCTCGTGTTCACCTTAATTTAGAAATAATTACTGGAGCTATTTTATCAATTTCATAAAAGTACAAGTAGTGATGCAAATAGTTTTTTTTTTTTTGTTTTTTTTCAATTGGGTGTTGATTTTTTTGTTAACATTTTTGGACATACTGTAACATATTGAACAGTTATGAAAAGTTGTGGAAGAAAAGGTCATCGAGATGAGGAGGTTCTGTGATGAAAGAAATAAACAAACAGTTTGGTTCCCATGTTTATTAATCTGTTAATAATTTAAGCTGGCTATCTCTGTGTATTAACAAACTGTCTTTTATTAGGAATCAAAAAACTTCCTGCATTTTAAAACCGGCTCATTAGCCTAGTGGGTAAAGTGTTCGCTAATGGTCCGGGAGACCGGGGTCCAAACTCAGGTCAAGTCGCACCAAAGACTTTAGAAATGATACTTGATACATCCTTGCTTAACTCTCAGCAATATACAGCACATATCAAGGATAAAGTGGAGCAATCCAGGGAAAGGAGTAGCACCCTCCCCTACACCTCGGTGTGGTAGCTATTGAAAAGGGAGCCTTCTGGTTGCTCTCGACTGGTCACCAACTTTGCTTTTGCTTACTACCTAAAAGACTTCAAAAATGTTAAAATACAAAAAATATGCTCACTTAGTAATACTCCAGAAATCTGCCAAAATTCAAAACACTAATTTTCTTATCTCTTAAAACTACCTTTAATCCCACTATGTCTATCCAATCTCTACACTTCTACTCAGGATGATGGTGAGTGGTGAAGGACATTACATAACAATAGCTGTTATTCATTATTATGTTTGGATTTCACCATATGCAGGGTAACAGATATCTTGGAACCTATCTACTGAGGATAATGAGGTTCTGCTGTATGAATACTTATACCTATCTTTCTATATTTTCACCAATTAATCAACCAAATTCTGTGATAGTGCGAAAACAAAATTTTATTAACATTTTTAAACTTGACATTTCTATAATAATTTTAATCAATAGTTAGTGCTCACAAATAGAATTAATGTTTGCTATGGTTTTAATTTTTATTTATTTTTTTTATAGTGATGATTCTCACAGCCGACTTGATGAACCACAGGCCAGTACATCTATGTTCTCGGCAGCTGCAGCCAAAAGAGCTTCAAAATATTCTGCCTCAGCATTGCTTTCCAGACAACCTGTAGCCAGGCCTCTACTGTGCAAGTAAGCATTTTAAATATATCTAAGTTAAATTGTGGGGAAGAAAGGGCTTGTCTGTAAATTATTTGTTTATAGTTTATTGATCAGTTAACCATTGGAGATCATAGAGTATTGTCTATGATTAAAAATTACACAACTTTATTTATTCTAAATAACTTGATAAAGAAAATTTTTCTTTGTGCAAAATATAGTGATGTATATAGGTGATAAAACATGATTAAAACTAGCTCTTGATGAACTATATTTGCTGATAGAAAGGTATAGCTGTTATTTATTTGTATAAAAATTTAAAGTTTATGCATATTTTGCTTGTATGAATTTGTTATTCATCAGCATTAATGGCTTTTTGCCAAGAAGAAACACTAAGTTAGTTTGACCCCCTTAACTTACCACTAGTTGTTCACTTCTGTAATTTTCTTGTCATTCGTAAACTTTTCCTATGATATGACCATGTTTTTTTTTGTTTTTTTTTAACGACTGTTATTATTTAGCATTCAGTCTTCTGCTTGAAAGAATTCCATAAGCACTTACTTAAATTGCATATCACATTTCCTTATTTTGACAATCCTTTACAGAAGAAAATGTATTGCAGTGATGTGTGGGATATTAACCACAATAATTTCTTACCTTCTATTTATTTATATATATATTTGTGTGATAATAAGCATACACATATTCTGCTTTTTATAAAATCACTTTTTGTTCTCATCTATGTGAGGAACATTTTAACTGCTTCTCTGCAGAGGAGTAAGACCCCTCCCCTCCAACGAGTGTCCTGGATATGACACTAAACAATCTGATGGTGAAGTTCCAGTAATGCTGGAGCTTTGGGGAATCTGGAGTACTCCTTCATTGCTATCACTCCCAAGTCCACTCTGGCCCAGAGTGGTAGCACCTGATAGGGTCCTATTATGGGTCAAATAGAACTAAACTGTGTACTTATGCTGAACTGAATTTTTTGGAATAGAACTGTTTTTGACATTGAAACTGCGTTCTTGTGCTAAACTGAACTGTTTGAAACAGAAATAAACTGTACTTATGCTAAACTGAATTGTTTGAAATAGAACTGTTTTGACATTTGACTGTTTGTAAACAAAAACTATATTATACTAAACTGAATTGTTTGAATTTTAATTCAGTGTTAAAAGGATTGATACACCATAAAACAAAACAACCAACCAACCTACATCAACTTGTTTACCTTTGATTGAAATATGTTTAATTCCAAACAAGCATTTGATTCTGAGCTGACAGCACAAATGGGGAAAAATAATCTTGTTGGTTGAATGTTTTAATTTAGTTGTCCTTTTGACAGCAGTTTAAACTATATTTCTAAGTATTTTTAAGATACTTTGATGTATAGGATTGTTTGTTTCTGAAATATGAAAATCTGTAGTAACATGTCTAACCCTCTTTAGAATTGTTTCATTGTTTGCACAAACAAATCTGTTTTGCTTGAACAGCATTCAAGTGTGAAGCATAAAGTTTGTTAAACTATGAATTACCATCATAATGGTCTAAAAATCAATTAAGATAGAATACAATAAACCTTTATTTTTACATAACTCTAGTGTTTTTTCTTTCAATTGATAATAATTGAAAAAATTAAAAGCTTGTAAATATTTTAAAGAATGAAAAAATTAAGTAGTTACTTGCCATTTTTTGATTAATCTTAAATTTGTTAGAATATTCTGTTCCTGTATGAAAAGTATTTTACATTTGCTTTTATTTTTTATCCAAGGGTTTTAATTTTTGGTTTAATTTAATATTTAATGTATTTTTGAAGCAAAATATTGTTAACACTGATGTATTTTTACTTTTGCCAGATTACCAGAGGATAATCCTGGTAGTAACTTTTTCTCTAGTCACTGCAGCAATTCTGGTGCAAGCAGTGCTGCTAGCAGTAGTGGAGGGCTAGACTTGCTTGGATCCATTATGATGGACCAAAACTTACTTCATCTTGAGAGTAAAGATGTCAAGATAAATAGAGATGGTGTGTATTTTATTTTATATTCTTTCTCATTGTAAACCCTGATTGTTTTTTTAAATACTTACATTTCTCTCCTGTGAGATGTTCCTTAAACAGAAACAGTTATCTATATGAATTTTGTGTTTACAAAAGGTTAGACATTATAAATTTCTTAATGTATTTTAGATGTATTTCCAATGAAAGGAAGTTTGACTTTTTTTCTTAGAGCCAAGTGTCTATATTTGTAATTTACAAAATTATCTTTTTTCTTTGACTATAATAAAGGAAAAGTAAAATTTATTAGCAGAGATGTTTTTTTTTTCTAAAATAAATTAATATAGGATCAGCAATTCTTTGTTTTTGTAGTTATCACTTGATCATACCTTTCTGACATGTAAATTTTAAAAATTTAAGTTGCTTTTAATCTCAAAACTTAATTTCTTTTTATTTAACACAATAATGAAAATTTTGTGTGTGTTATCTTATAGTTTTCTAATTTTTGCATAGATAAAAAATTTAATATCTTTTAATAGTTCACTTACAGTTTTTATTTTGTTTTCCAGGATCTTTAACAGCTAAAAAGGCTATTACTGCTTCAGCTGTAAAAGAACCAAAAAAGATGAAACAAACTTCCACTTTGTTTTTTGATTCTAAGGAAGATGAAAATTCTAGTGGTCTCATGGATAGTGATGATGAAAAGAATTTTGGATCATCCAAGATTGCTGCTTCTGCAGGTCATCGTTTGGGAGGAAGAAATAATAATTATAATGCTACTGCCAGTCAGGTAGATTGTGAGAAGAAGGAAAACCCTGAGCTAATTGAAAGTGAAACAGATATGAAATGCTCTGATAGTGAGACAAGGGACTCTGACAGTGAGACAAAGCCTTCCACTTTTGAAAGTGCAAATGAAATGTCAGTTCCAGTGAATCAAGAGAAGGAGGCACAGGATGAGGAGAAAGAGGAAAAGAGTGAGAATGTAGAAGACTCATTTGAAAGTAATGAAGCTGATAAGGCTATTGAAAATGTAAATGCTGAAGAAAATGAAGACAGTTGCTCTCGTGATGAACCAATTGAAGTTGGCCTCGAGAATCAAACCTCTGATTTGAATGATGAAAATGTGTCACCTCAAAAGGAGGATGCAGACCAATCTTACAACAGTGAGGCAGAAGATGAGAATGAGGAAGAGGAGGAAGACGACAATGTGGAAGAGGAGGAAGAAGAAAATGTAGAGGAGGAAGAAGATGAGAAAGTGACTTATAAAGATGAACAAAAAGATGACACCTTGTCTGAACATGTTGAAGAAGAAGAAAAGGCTGCTTCAGATGTGGGATCATCTGGCTTTAGTCCTGCTCCATCTGGTTCACCAGGGGAGAAAAGTAGAGATGTCGAACAGAATAGTGATGCTGAGGATGCCTCATTTGTAAAGGAAGAAGAGGAATTTCTGTCTGATGAAGATAATGTCAGAAGAAATGTAGAAAAAATGGATGAGTCTGCTGAAGTATGTGAAAGTGTACAACAGGCAGTATCAGATGTTGATGATACTGAAGATGAAGACATCATTGGGAAAGAGGATGACGAGGATTCTGTTAAGTCAGATGCTGAAGAAATTAAGGATGCAGATGAAACTGGCTCTAAATCTGATGCTGAGGATAGAGACACTGAAATGGAGGTCAAATCAGATGCTGAAGATTTAGACATAGAAGAGCCAGTAGATGAAATGTCCATGCTTGTAAAATCTGATCCAGAGGAAGAGAATGTCTTAAAAGAAACTGAAGAAGAAGAAACTGAAGTCAGTGAGGATGTTAACAAATTTGCAATTGAAGAAGAAAACAGTCCTGATTTGGGGATAATGCAAGATGACATGCCCTCCGAGTCTGAAAGGATAGACGAACAAGAATTTCTAAAACCTGAAGAATATGATGATAATGGTGAAGCTCAAGCCATTGAAAACCTACCTGACCAAAATGAAGAAGAAAAAGAGGGCAAACTGGAAGTTGCTGATGAAGCTTCTGAAAACTTTGATGATGCTGCTTCAAAGGATTCTGAGGAAATAGTCAAAACATGTCATGAAGAATTAGAAACTTTTGAGGAACAAAATGACGTTGGTGATGAAGAAGTTACTCCTGCATCTGGCAGTGAAAGTGGCATGAGCTCGGCAGGAAATGAAGATGATGATGATGAAGATGAGGAGGAAGAAAAACCCAAGGTTCCAATCTCGGAGTTACCAAGAATCCCAAAGAGAAATCGGCGTGAAGGTTATAGGCGTGAGAAAAGTACAAAAGGTGATGGTCCTGAGCTGAAAAGTGTTCTTGGGCGTGTTGACATGCCTGAATATAAAATGGGTAGATCTTGGGATAAAAAAGACAGTAGGAGAAGTAGGTGGGATCCTGATGATTGGAGTCAGTCTGAAAGAGATGTTGATTGTGCCAGCAACAGGGATAGAAAATCTGAAGGAGGCAAGAGCTATCATTCGGATCGCTCAGAAAGTAGTCGGGACAGTGAAAAATACTCCTTTGAATACAAAGAGTCTAAATCACGAAAACGGAGACGAGAACGGTCGCGAAGCCGATCCAGAGGACGTAAAGATAGTGCTGTTGAATATAGAGACATTCCACATCGTCGTCACTCTCCAGAACGGTCAAAGAGTCGAAGGAGAGACCGAAGTCGAAATAGAAGCCGCTCTGGATCGAGGGAGAAAAGCTTTGACTATGACAAATCCCATAAGCGGAAAAGCAGAGGTCGAAGCAGAGATAGAAGTCAAAGCCGAAAATCTAGGCGGCATCGGTCATATTCAAGAAGTCCTTCCCGGAAACGTGATAAAGAACGTAGTTCAACAGACAAAAGAAGACATCGTGATGAACGTAAAAGAGGTGAGGAGCGTGGTCACAAGAGACATTCAGACAAATCAGATCCAGAAGAAAACAGAAAGAAAAGGCAAAGCCATGAAGAGTATGATGATTGGGATGATGGATCATGCCAAGTGGTCGATTTTGATGAATCCTCATCACCTAAAGGGACCACCAGTAAAAAATCTGCTGACTGCTTTTACGAATCTCATTCTTCAAATGAGAAACTAAATGAAAATTTCTTCAACAGACGGACACCACAAGAGAAAAACACCTTTAAAAGTGATAAGATGGAAGAGTCAGGAGCTTTTTACAATGCTAGAAGCTCAAGCAAAAAGCACAAATTTGTTGATCGTTTTTACAAGGCTCCACACATGCGCACTGTGGGGACTGAAAAATTTCCTATTCACTTATCTGAAGATGAAGGTGAGGAAATTGGTGTATCTTCCAAAGTTCCTCGCTCTGAAGAACATAAAGATGAGGCAGGTGGACAAGATAGTGGGGATAGTGAATATGACCCTGCATTCCCCACTGAATCTGGGAGTCCTCTTCGTGAAGAGGCAGCAGAAGAGGCCCCTAAGCCATCAGAAGAACCAGCTGCACCAGCGGTTGTGGTGACAGCATCTACACCAACAGTGACAACAGCTGCGGCTGTAGTATCAGCAGCAGCAGCAGAGGAAATTGCTAGCAGTGGATCTATTGATGAGACTCCACCTGCTGGCTCTCAGAGCATATTAGGAGATTCTGGCTTTATGATTGCTGAGAATCCTAATTTACAGAACATCCCAATTCAGCCTCAGAACATTACCTTCCCAATGGGAATTCGCATGATGCCACCTGGTATGCAACCAGGTATGCCACAGCATTTACTAATGAACCCAATGTTCTTGAACAGACCTCCTCCATTTAGCAGGCTACCTCGTATCTCTGGACCTGTGGGCAGACTAGGTTGGTCCATGAACCCCTCTGGAATCATGCAAATACCACCTAACCGATTTGGTCCCACACGCATGGGCCCTGGTGGTGGCATGCCACCAAGGCCGGGACTGCTGAATGGAGGATTTGAAGGTATACCTCAAGAGCCTGGACAACCGATGCCTCCATTCAAACAACACCCATGTGATCCCAGAAATATCCCTTCACATACAGCAGGTCATCAAGGACCTCCTGGACAGATTCCTCGGCCAGGTCTAGCTGGCCATCCACCACCTCACATGCCTCACATACCCCCTCCTGGACCTTTGCTACCACATCCCCAGCAACATCCCCCACCACCTCCACCTTCATCACAACAGATGCATATACCTCCACCAACGTCAGATACATTATCATCGTCAAGTCTGGACTCACAAACTGCCCCTCTGCATATGCAGCATGGTCTCGGCAAAAGTCAGCCGTCCTCTGATGACAAGTCAGTACCCTCAAATTTCAGTGTGCCAGAGCTGAATCAGATAACCAAATTGCTTGAAGCCCACACTCAAGCCCTTCAAAATAAACAGAGGAACACAACCTCATCCCTACAAGGGGGTGATATTGATGTTTTCAAAATCCCATTGCCTCCAATGGCACCCCCCTCAATACCTCCTCCAACGTTGGGGCTGCCAATTGCGCCACCTCCAGAGACCCACAATTACTCTTCTACAACAAAGTCATATAAAAACGGTCAGTCCAGATTGTTGGCAAATAGTCATTCATCATCAGAAATTGCCTCTGAATCAACCGAAGTAGTCGACATGGACGTTGCATCTCCTCTTGATGATGAGGTGGCAATTGAGTTGCCTGCCTCACCTGAACTTGATGATATTGATGAGAGCAAGATTAATATGAAAGATTCTTCTGTTATTGAACTGTCGGTGCCTGAAGATATGCCAGCATCTGCTGTTGAGCTCACTAATTTGACCAATAAAGAAAAGGTATTTGGAGAAAAATTTCACTTAAACCGGTTTTTTTTTTTTATTGCAGGAGATGATACTTGCAGAACATAAAAAGTGTATTTCATATGTTTGGTTTATGTATACTTAGCATGAATAACTATGCCTGCTGTGAGAAGTTAATTTTTGGTATATGAACTATCACTGTTCAGATGTTAGTATATTTCAAAAAGTTGTATGGGAATTTTAGGTTCATATATTTAATCTTTTTTTAAATTGTAATAGTAAATATGGAACAACTTCACAAACAAAATTTTATTGTATCAAATTTTTTAAAGAAAATGAAATAGGTTTTTTTTTTTTTTTTCACTTACACTGTTTTTTCTTTTAATAAAGAAAAACCCTCCATTTTAGTACTCATTAAAAGGTTATGATAAGTTTTGGGTATTTTTCATTTAATTTCTATCATAAAAATCCTTTGAGTTTTAGAAGAACAATGTCTTTGACATCCAAATATTAAATGTTTAAAATTCTTTTTAGCAAAATCCTAATATTTTTTATGAAGAACATTATACCAAAATACACAAAAACACATTTTTTGTTTGTTAACATCTTTGTTTTCATACCTTCTGTGATATGATAACAAATGAACAGTTGTTGATCCATACTATTCAGAACTATATTTGCTTGGATCAGTAGATAGTTTCAAAAGTTTACTTCTCAGAATTTTCTGATTCATTGTTCCTTTTATTTTAAAGATTTCTTTAATAGGTTACTCTATTTTAATACAGATCCTCTGCAACTTAGTGTTATTTGGTTAGGTTAGTGAAGAAAATTAATGGAGTCATAATTAACCAGACTTATTCAAAATTTAGGAGCAATATAACCATGATGCCATTTTTTTTATCTCATTTTCAATTTTTAAGTGCCTCCTTTTTTCTTCTTTTTTTTATAGAAAAATAATTTAAAATTTGAGTTTTTTATGGGTTTACTATTGACAGTTTTTAAAAGTCTAAATGTTATATTATTCTTATTTATAAGAATTTTGATAAGGTTTTGAAAATTATATAGAAAGTTTGTTTTTAAAATTAGACAAAAATACATTCTTGTAGATATTAATAGTATATATTAGTTCCTCTGGTGTCAGAATAAATATTTTTCTATGGTAGATTTTAACTGATCATTACCCCACTCATTGGTTTATTCTTCTGAATCAAAAATTACAGCTTTCTTGCATTTAACTGAGTAACATTGGTTCCGCTCCATAAAAAAATATGACTGGTTTTAATTTAATAGCATATGGTTTTTAATAAATTATTGAATTTACAGTGTATAAATGAATATGCTTGATTAACCTGCTTTTGATTTGAATTTATATTTAATATGGAAAAAATCACTTGATGAGTCAGAATAATATAGTCTATATTCAAGAAAAAATAAGTTTAGAATATAAACAACTCTCAATAGAGGATTTGTCAGAAGTAACCTTGTTAATTCTTTTTTTTTTTTTTTTTTTTTTTTTTTTCTAATTTTTTGTATAGATTGCATGATTTAATCAAATCTGAAAAGGTTTTCAATTTTCAGAAAAAAATTATGTAACAATCTTTAATGACTGCAGGTTTATGAATTAATTGTTTGATTACATCTTTAATATATTCATTAAATGAAATATTTAACAAAATAAAGAAATAGTCAAGTAAGTTTTATATTATATTCAAAATCAAAGTATGTTTCATTCAGAAAATAATTCCTTGTTTTTTTTTGGGGGGGGGGTTTAGATTCAAAATACTGCAAATTTTATTTTTGATTAGAAAGGTAAATTCGTGGAAAATTGCATTAGATGACATTCTTAAGAAAAATATTGTAAATAAGTTATTTCAATTTTTATAAACTTTGTACCAAGGTATTGAAAAAATTTCTGTTATAAGAATTGTGAATGATTTATAGAACTGTAGATATTTGCATTTGAACATATTTAACAAATAATGAGTCACAAGTGAACAGTAACATTCAATATCTCCCACCCTTGCCCTCATTTTAAAAATTTGGAAATTCAACTTTTTGAATTTCTGTATATAGGGAGTAAAGTCATTTATTAAATTGTTAAAAAGAAAACATCCTAAATGTAAATAACTCTCTTAATTATATGCAATTAGCTCTGTATGGATAATACTTTTTATCTGTTTTAATAATTACTTGGAGTAATTGTGTTTAATTAACAAAAGTATACATCTACACATTAAAAAGTCAAGCTACAAAGTAAAGTAAGAGATATGGATGTAATTTCAATTATAAATGAGTATTATTGATTCTCTTTAAGAGCTCAAATCTTTCTCCCTGCTCTGTTTCTGATTTTGTGGTTTATTTGTGAGTATTTTATAAACATCATTTACTCAAACCTGGTAATCCAGTCCTAAATCATTGGACAATTACAGTGGGGAACATATTGTTTGATTTGTATTTATATTATGTGGGTATAATGAATACTCTTGGGTAAAAGGGCTTGCCATTTGATTAAAAAAAAAAACAGTTTTCTTTCCAGATTAAACTTTGGCAGCTAGAAGAAAAAAAATAATGTTTAGTTCTTTTTTCAGTATAAATTTATTGTATACATTTTTAAAATGTCTATTCTCCAATTGATACAGTTGATTTTATTTTATTCTTTTTCAGCATAGTAATTTTTTGCTTGATTTTTCTTTTCATGACCTACAGATCTTTTTATTATTTACATCATCATTTTTAAGTTTAACAATTTTCCTCCTTTTTTCTTTCTATGATTTTAGTATGATGCATTGATAGATTGATTACTGAACGAGAAAAACATGAATATGCATGTTTTAAGTTGTTTTTTTTTCTCTATTTTAAAAGATTTATAGACTTTTGAGATGTATTGAATTCGAGCTATTTTAGAGAAGTTAAAGATAATGATAGTCTAAACATATTTCTAAAGATGATTTCAATTTTTTTTTTTTTTTTTTTAGATAGTACTTTTATGAACACTTTTGTCAGCGTTAATAATCTCTTTGGATTCAAGATTCTAAAGTTTGTTTGAAAAATTGAACTTTGTGATGTTAATGTTATCACAATGTGTCAGCTGATTCACTCTTCGTCTTTATCCAGATGTATAATGCATAAACCAAATGGTGGTAGAAATGGTTGTTTACCATACCAACTGGATTCATTCATTCCAGCAAAGGGACTTAGTTGATACCATTTTTCACCACTCATGTAACTAATATGATTCTATTCATACATATTTTTTCCAGTTTCCTTTTTTAAGCAAAGAAAATCACACCATGTTGATTGGTCTGATTGATGTCTTCTAGTTCTTCCAATTTTCACTCTTATGTGTTTGTTATCGCTTCACTTCATCCCAGAAAGGGTAATGTATGCTCTTCAAATATGTTCCTCCCTACCAAATTTTTCTATCTGCTGTTTAGATGTTCTTTAAGGCTGGCTTTACAGGGATTATTGTTTACCCCTTATTCTTCTCCATATTTTCATTGAATGTTATCAAGGCTATACCAAGTAAAGACCTGGCAGCTACGCAACTGAAAATGGGCTTGTGGTAGCTTAAATTAATACTAACCTACAATTACCAAGAAAAATTCTCACAAGAGACTTGTTAGTGATATCCAGTAATTAGTTAATTAGCAACTATATGTTTTACTACAAATTAATTATTTCTTATTGATCAAAAAACAAAGAAAATGATACTTCTGTCTATTTACTCAACCTTTTTCACCACTGTCAGGATATGACACAAGGTCAATTTTTAAGCAATGTATAGCTGGTTTAAATTTAGTTTTTCTTCTAGATCAGTTGTACAAAGGCTAAAGAGATCACTTTGCCCTATTTACTCATAGCAGCAGCAGGAGGAGAGATTCATTTGAATTCTGGTTGCTGAGTCTATTTCCTATGATGAAAACCATTATGCCACATGAGTAAATGTACCTATATCAAGAAATTATTACAACTTTTTAAAAAATACTCTAGGAAGCTTGAAAATATTTTAAGGAAAAAAATTAAATTCAGAGAAACAATAGTTTTGATCCTATTTTTGAGTTTTTTTATCAGATTTATTGTTTTAACTTTCATGTACATTATTTGCCTTTATTTTTTGAAATATGAAACAAATATGTTCAAATTGAAAGCAACTTTAAAGCCTTTAGTATTGGTTCTTTAGTTGCCTCAAGACTCCAACAATAATTGTTAAAAAATAGATATGACAATGTAATACCATGCTCTCTTTTTATATTGAAATGGCGCATTTTGTAAACTAACATAAAGTCGTTTGTTAAAGAATTTTTGCTATGCTTTAATTTGATAATATTAAACATCATAAAACAAAAAAAGATCAACCTGATCTATTTCTTCAAAAAATTTTCATGCTCTTGACAATAAAAAGCTGTATCATCAAATATTTTTTCTTCTAGCATAGCCTGTTATATAAAAAGTACCATTCTAATATCTTTTGGATCACTTGTCTAACTAATATAGTTTCTTGGTTTGGTAAGTGATCAAATGTTGGACATTTTGATCAGAGTAATATTCTTAGACATCAACTTTCAATTGAAGAATTTTTAGATATGATTGATTCTTAGTAATAAGTAAAGTTGCTAATTATCTAATAATTGGATATTACTGATAAGTCCCTTGCTAAGGTTTTACTCAATAATTTTTGGTTTGTAATAATTCAGGCTACCAAGCCTTCCTTCATTCAAAGATTCCAATTGCATGGCTGCAAAGTATTTATTTGGTATATAGCTTTGGATTTTATTCATGCAATCTGAAATCAGACTTTTCTCTTATCAAGGAACAACTCTAGTAAGTTTTAAAGAATGGTTTTGCTATTAATAACTATTCTAATATCATAATGTTCATAAATCATTTGGATCCATTCTGCCACTACACTTGCATATATTATACTTACTATAGCTATATAGTTGCACATTTTGAGAGTGTTTTAAAAAAAGCCTTCTATTCAGTAAGTAGGTATGGAAAAATGTATTTTTCAATTATTTTAGGACCCTTTTCCAAACTTGTAAAATTTATTATTGTTTAAGAAAAAACATCTTAAAAGTATGAAACCATTTAAAAATTATCCTAGTTTATTTGTGTCCTTTAACTTAAATTATACTTGCAAGCTGAGATGTATAAACATTTTTCACTTTTGTAATGACTGGCTGGATTGAAAGACTGGATTTGGTGTGTTTATTTCAGCAGGTTCAATTTTCCTATTTCTACAGAAACATTTTTTTAAAATTTTTATTTCTAAATAAATACAAATCTGCAGTTTTAATGTTTACTGTTCTTATTTGTTAAACATTAATAGATAGTTAACAATATAAAAAAATATTAAATTATGTTGCATACAATACTTTATATTTTCTAAAGTTGAAGCCTTATTTTTAAAAACATTTATTGTATTTATTTTTTGGTATTCGAATTGATCTTATAAATATGATATTTAAGGTAGATTAGTTTTCTCAAATAGGAAATATTTTCATTAAGTTCACTTGTTTAGTTGAATCTATGTCTTGTTTTTAAAAAATGCTTTCAGAAAGTTGTTTGCTTCCTCTTGTTTATGTTCCTTATAATTCTTACCTTTCTATATATGCATCCATAACTCATTTCTGTGAGGGTTGTTTAAAGGCTTATATGGAAACCCATCAATTTTCATGAACAGAGATGTCACTTTAGAAATTATTAAAATTATCTGGACTGCCCCTATTTATTTTTTCATAGCAATATTTGTTGGCTTTGTGCACAGATACACTAGCTCACTCTTGCATACATACATACATGCATATGTATATCTATACAAAATATACGTATGCACATTGTATCGGTGTGTGTGTGTGTGTGTGTATGTGTATATATATATATATATATATTAGACACAGTGACACATGATGCTTGTATGTCCTCCAAACTCTGGTCATGGTATTGTTGGTGATATATCAGCTCTGTCTGTCGTCTTTGTCCCACTTTGGGCAAAGGCTGCATGGACTGACTTTCAAAGTTGTTCGATCTTTTTTTACTTAGTGATGCATTTATCATCCCCACAGCATACATCACGAGTCAAAAAGAGCAATCCAAAGGCATCGCAACAACGAACCGTCTCACCCACATCTACCAAGACCAGCTACATGGGGGTGAGCATTGACATTTTTAAAATATTTCATTGCAAAAAATATATCGCTGTATATTACTTTGTGTGATAAAGGATTATTTTGTTCTGACACCTTTATTTTTCCCTTTTATTTATAATTTTTTAAAAATTCAATGCCTCAACAAAATTTTGTTTGTTTATATTTGCAAAATTTTATTTATTTATTTTTTTTTTTGGAATCCAAATTGTCTGATAATTTATCACCTGTTTATTTGTTAAAAGTTTAAATGTTACTATGTTGTGAAAGGGTCTTTTTTCCATCCTCTGCTTTTCATGATAATTTTCTTTGCAAATTTTGGAGTACATAAAACTTCAGTAGCATATTTCGAGTTGACAGCAATCTTTAAATTGAACATTTTTACATCCCTAAAAACTTGTGCTTTTTTTAATTTTTTTTTTAAAGCTATTATTACAATAAATTGTATAAAGAAGTACAATTCATATGGCTCTTTAAGATTTGTGCAGTCTAACACAAGACCAAATTGAAGATAAATAAAATAAGAACATAGTGATCAAATCTTTTAAAGAGAGATGAGCTTACTTTGAAGCCAGCATTTAAAATATTGTCTTTTACCTATACTCAAATCCCAAATATTCCACTCAGTCATTGACTAGTTTATGATTGCTATAAGGTGATTTATCAGAGGCACTGTAAATTCTTCTTGTAACAGTACATATAACAACATTAATGACATATTCTAACAGCACAGAAAAAATTCTGATGGGGTAATAAAAAGTTTGTACTTTTTCATTACTCCTTATTGATACATTTGACAAACAGCACTCATAAATTACCAAGAGTGATGCAATAACAGGAGTCCAGTATATCTAAAAAAGAATTTGGCTGTTAACTTTGGTTTTGATTTGTTTTCCGATGTCAATACAGTGAGACTTTATCACAATATAATATCATTTGAATATTGGGCATTCATTTTCGTTAAAAGAATATCTTCTTTTGCTTTTGTTATCCTCTATTTATTTTTAGTTTGTGTGAACTTGGTTTCCTGCTTCTGTTATAATAGATTTATATTAATATACCTCTTTTACACATAATGACAAAAATGGACTATTGTTTGAAAGTTATTTCTTTCCACCTCTCATGTTTCACTTTTCCTGCCATATTGCATTTAGTATCCTACTCACAAATCACATTTGCTTTTTCCTTTTTTTTTTTTTCTTTTTTTTTTCCCCCAACTATTAAGTTATTCAGGGACATCTCTGTAAACATGAAAATTACTTGGTGTTCTGTTGTATACTTCTGTTTTATCTATATAATATTGTAGTTAAATGCTATTTACTAATACTGTTGCTTGATAACTTATTAATATTCACCTCACACTTAACCCTTTGGATATGTTTCTTTCCTTGAGAACTTTGAGCTGAATTCTCTTGATTATATTCTTCCTGTAGAATAATGCTTGCTATCCTGGTTGTGCTTTTTATTTTTAGAAAATTTGCGTTGAATTATATCAATTATTAAATTCTTCCATATTGTAGGAATGATTTTTGGACATCATTAAGATATTTTTAATTCTTGTGTTAGATAACATGAAAAACAAAATTTCAATTTCATTAAAAATTAAATGAAAATTAAATTCTTGAAAAAAGTTTGAATCAACTAATCAAGCTACTGAGTGTTGTTTTATAGAAAAAATTGCTTGGATTTGAGTACATTTTTCCAAATAATGAGTTATAAAATTGTTGTTTTTTTGATATAGCAAATCAGAAAGCAAATATATATTTTTGAATAAACTTTTTTTTTCCATTTTTCTTTCCAAACAAAGCTCTGAAACAAATCTTTGCTTGAATATTTTTTAAAACTTTGGTTATCATTATTTGATTTGCCTTATTTTGGTTGATTTGTTGTTTTTTTTAATAGCTCTTTATTACCAAGTTGATGTTTATACATATATCTATGAACAATTAAGTGGATTATTGATACCAAAATATTTATTTAAAAGATAGAGAAAGCATTAATGTAATAGTGAATATGATATATAGTGACTAAATGATTATTGAATAAAAACAAAGGTTAAAAATAATTCTTGTCATGATAGAATGATTGTTTAAAATATACTTTCTATTTTTACTTTATGATATTGTTCTATCTATTAATTTCATAAATAATCAATTTTTATCTTTACTCATGTCTGACTTGTGAAATAAAACCTAATGTCATTGTTATAGTTTTGAAAGACCTTCCATAGTATTTAGTTTTTATGATCTAAAAAAAGATTGATTAAAATTATTGAATAAAAATTAAATGTAAATTATTTTTTTATCATAACATATTTGAAAATATTTGTTTCATTTTCTAGGAAAAAAGCCACTAGTTTTGTATGTTGCTATTGGTCTAGATTATAGAAAATATTTAATTTCAGTGTTTACTAGTAATCTGAATTTTGGTTTGTAGCTATGAGGATGCATAATAAATAAGCCACTACAAATATTACAAGTAATAAATGTATTTTCTTCTTTAGATTAAAACAAAATTATTTTTTCAGTCTTTATGTACGTGTTCTGTTGTAAAAAATATGCTTAAGATTTGTTTGTATTCAGATTGAGTTTAGTTTTGATCAAGTCTTTATAATATTTCAGAATTATAGAAAAATTTATTTTGATAAAACTTGATTCTTTCTATGTATATATATTCATATTGATATAGAATTGTAAACAAGCTACTTACTATTTTATGTGTTTACATATTCTTGCTACACTTAACCACAAATTGAAACTATAAGTTAAGGTTTTAACAATTTAAAAACTCTCTAACAATATTTTGCCTAAACATTTTCTAATAACAGAATTTTAGATGTGTTACATTTTCCTCTGTGATTTGTACTCTGGGTAACTAACTTGGAGTTCTTTACTTGGAAAACCTACTTATGGTTGATTGAATTTTATAATCATATATTTTTCAAATATCAACTATTGTAATTAGTTTGCCATGTTCACTTGAGTTTTTGTCCAGTATGAAAAGTTTCAAGCTTAGTTTTGCACATACACTAGTTATTAAGATTGTGTTGCACCAATCTTCCAAATGAGAACTTACCTGTCTTGAAAATCAGAATTTGAAATCTTAGACTAGTTTAAACATTAAACATTGATTCCAGAACAGATTTTTTGTACTACTTAAAAGTTTGCGAGCAGTAGCAATACTCAATAATATAAATTCTTTTTACTATCTCCCTTATTTTTTTTTGCCACTTGAATAGATTAATCCAAGAATATTACTGATTCTGTTTAATATTTTATTATATATGGTTATAGATTAGTTTCATGAAGTGGGCTTAATTTTTTGTTAGTTTTACCAAGTGCTTGAATTCTCACTTAAGTACAGTAGTCAATAAAATTGTATCATAAGCAAATTATGATTTTATTCTCCATGAAGTGCTCCATAAATAAAATAAGATGGCCAAATTTGTTTTTGAACATTTTGGCATTTTGATTATCATCACTTTTCTTGTAACCTATCTTGTTATAAGACAGGTTACAAAGAAGACAAAATTTAGCAACATTATTTCACAAGGATTTTTAGACTAGTGTAGATATCAACCTATATGACACTTTTTTAAAGTATTCAAATATTATGCTGAATTTTATGGATAAAGTGTCAAAGCTGTAAAGCTAAAAGTCAATAAGTTATGTTGAGCAGTTGTTAAAAAACATTAAAACAATTTTTAGGTTAACAGGTAGTGTAATATGTGATATTTTCAAAATGTATATAATTTGTATTAATGTTATAGAAGAGCCAAAGTTCTCTTGAAACACAAGTAACAACATATTCAACAATAATAGATTTACTTGCATATATATATATATATATATATATATATATATATATATATATATATATATATTTCTTTATGTTGTTAACTGGTGATTTTACTTAAAAGCTGTGATACAAGCTCATATAATTTAAGGGAACCAGGAATGAAAGCCTACTAAGAACTCTGTTGAAAGTATGAAAGTATGCAATTACTTGAAATTCAAGCGAAGAGGTTTTGTTTCAATTCTACGGGGGTGGGGACTAATTGGACTTGATCTCCAAATAATTTATATTATTTATTAGTATTTTTAAGTTTGTTTAATTTCATTCTTTTGTCTTTATTTAATAGAAACTATGAGGTATCAATTTTTCTCTCTCTCTCTCTCTCTTCTTTTTTATATCCCATTTTGGGGACTTGGAAAATTTATATTATTTTGAAATCTGTCATTAAAATTCTGACATCCAATGTCATAGTCTGGTATCATTTTTTGGTTCAGATAGCTAAACACTTGAGCCCACGTAAAGGACAATGAATTTCCTTCTGATGCAAAAACTGTTAGTCCTCTTGATCATGTAAAAAAATACAAAAAAAACAAAGATATAGTTGGCCGATATAGCTGATGAAATTCTGATGTTTACATAATCATAATTTTTATTGAGAAAGTAAGAAAGTCCCTGTGCATTACTAGTTGGTTAAACAAATTACCTTAAATTAACCAATCAGAATCTGACAATCAGTTTTGCAAAAGATTTTTTGTGATGATTTCTATTGAATCAGCAATTTTATTATGCCCAAATCTGACATTTCCATCCTAGTACATATTTTATCTTAATTGTGTATGAGTAACAACTGAATGTGATTTACAGTTTGGGTTCACACTAGATTTGACAAGTTTAAAGTTCAACAAAAATATACTTGATACACATCCACCTGACCTACTCCAACTGTTCATTCCCCCCCCCCCCCCGTGCAAATTAAAACATCCTTGTGAATACAGATATATATTATAATAGAATCTTGTGCTGATATGTATGCCCAACAATTGTTCATGTACAGAAAGCATGGTAGTTATTTTTCTAACAACACACACATTTAAATTGATTCAATAAAAATCAAATAGTTGATATGGTGTTGGTATTCATTGAAAATATCTTTCTAATCCTCCATTACAAGATGTTATTTTATGGTATATAAAATTCTGTTTTATATTAACTTATAAACACTTAAAGAAAAAGTACTTAATTATTAAAATTGTATCTGTAGGATTTTTTTTTTACAAATCTTTTTTTTTTTATGATTTTTTTTTTAAATACAGGATTTAGATGTTTTTTGTTCATTGTTAAAATGAATTCTGTTGTGATTTTAAAATTTTCTTCTGCTTTCAGATTAATTTTCAACTAAAAATTCTTCCAACTCTTTTTATTGATACTGAAGATTTTTTAAATCCATTTTCAGTACATGAAGAAGCTGCAAATCCAAGAGCGTGTTGTGGATGAGGTGAAACTTGCCATTAAGCCATTTTATAGTGGCAAGAAAATAGACAAAAATGAGTACAAAGAAATATTACGGAAAGCAGTCCCAAAAGTTAGTAAACATTTCTTATTTTGTATCAAATTTAATAAAACTGTTTACACAAAAAAGTACTGTTTCAGCATCATGATTCATATTGATGAAGAGAACAAAAAGATAAACATGATTCATTTTTTTATTATTTTATGTGATCAGTACTTGTCAATATTTTTTATTTTTGAAGATAATTTAGACGTTTTACTTAATAGTGTACATTTGTTTTTATAGGATTATTTTATGACTTAAAGACTCATTTTACTTTACATGTTTAAAATGTTCTTCTGCATATTATGATCTTATTCTGTCAATAATGTTAGCCTTAATTCAACTGTTTTTTTTTTTTTAATTTTTTTTTTTTAATGAACAGCATATTGATTGAGTGTTGAAACTTGTTAAAACAAGTTTTATGTCAAAAAAAAGCAAAATGTAGTGCTTCTTCAGTTTTCTTTTTCTACTCTCAAAAATATTTATTTTGTTAGTGCAGAAAATGACCAGGTGAGGAGTAGGTGGAGTATTGGCAAATCAGTAAAACAAAATAGTTGAAACCTTGGCTATTTAAGATTAAATCCAGTTCTCACTAAAATACAACCATGATTATTGCTTCATTTTTTTTCTACTACCAAAATTTGCTATGTCACTTTTTAATCCTTTGTAAATAAACATTTTAAAATATTTGATAAATGCTACTTGTGATGTCACAAGTTAAATGAACAGCTAGTTTCCAAATTAATAGATGTAATTTGGCAATTGGATATAGTTCTATTATTATCAAGATACTTTTAAATGTTGATTTACAAATCATTTTCTTAATGAAAATTGTTTTAAGTTTTTTTTGTTTTTTTTTCTTTTAGAGATGACATATTTTTTAACTAGTGTTAATTAAAGAAATGACATATCTATTTTAAAAATATAGTTTCACTACATATTAACAGAACTTGACTTCAGATTTTTTGTGTATGTATAGGTTCCATAAAAAATGACAAAAATAATCTTTTTCTCTTTAGAGAACCTATAGAACAATTATGAATGTTTTGTTGTATACAATATTTCAGATCTTCATATTATTGCTAAATAACTAAATTTTTTTCTCTCTCTCTTCTTTTTTTTTTTTTTTTTTTAAAGATCTGTCACAGCAAGAGTGGAAACATCAACCCAGCCAAGATCAAAGCATTAATTGAGGCCTATGTGGACAAAATGTGCAAGACACGTCGATACATGGAACGAAAGAAAAAAGGCAGCTTAAAAGCCAATGGAGAACGAATCAAGAAACCTTCAAGATAACTAGTAAAACCTGGCTAGCTGTTTTGAAATTTGTTTCTGTATTATTAATGAAGTGTCAAACATTTCAAAGCACATTCATAAAAAGGATGAAGAGAGAGAAATAAACAAAACAAAACAAAGAATGAAATGGACAATAGGAAAAACAAAATGAAGTACAAGATTCAGCTTCAGTACTACAACTTCACAAAGTGGAGATATTTCCTATAACTACCACCACAACCAAGGGGAATGACATCTTTCCTAAAAACCAACACTATCAGTACTATTATAAATTCCAATTAGAATTCAACAACAGATATGCTACCACCAAGCTCATTTACTACAGTGAACATGAATCAGTATCAACCAAATTACGTACAATGCAGTGTTTGGAGAAGCCATCATCTGATCATGTCAGTGACTTATCACCTTCAAATATTTTTATTATATTTTTTCTATCTTTTGCCAACCAGTCACTGTTATTTTTTTTTAATGGAAATTTGACAACATTGTGGCTAATAGCATTGAGTTGACTATTAGAATATAATTTGATTCTCCTTTCTTTCAGGTTTAAAAATTTTTATTATAGGAAACCATTATACTGTTTACATTGTTGATTTCTTTAGATTACTAATTTTGGAGACTGTACAGCATTAGTGCTGTGTTGATTATTCTTATATATTTGGACGTGGTTTCTAACTAGAAGACATTACTTTTCTAGTTATACTAAGAGAAGGAAGAGGAGGGAGATTTAAAAAAAAAAAAAAGTAAATTTAGAATAACTATCACATTTTCAGATATTTTATTTTTTTTAAAATGTTTTGGTGTGATTTGGTTCTCACAGATTTTCATGTATCTCCTTAAGTTTTAGCTTTATTAACGAAGATCCATATAAAAAATAAGCCTATTTTCATGCCTCTTCCAAGGCTGAGAAACAGTTCAAGGCTATATGCAGTGACAGTACTCCCAATTGCCTGATGCTGTGTTGTGTTACTTTCTCAGTGAGGCTGCAGTTCGCCATGGTTGGAGATGAGGGTAACACTCAAGATGTTACCTATGGCTGCCAGTTCTCTAGAAAGCCACAGAGCATTGCTTTTGGTAATTTGGCACCAATAATAACTTGGAATATTCAACCTTTCACTCATTCGTTCATCATTCTTTTTAGATGACTTCAGATTCATTGAGTTCTTCAGATACATCAAGAAAATATTACATACTGGCAATCTTTAAATACTGTACATGAGTGATTGAAATGTAGAAAACGTATACATTTACCTTTTGTTAAAGGGATGAAATATTTAAAATCTTTCTCGTGTACACAGACACATACACACATAAAATAGATTCTTATTCTCTGTTTAGTCTTTCTATACCCTCTCTGTAATTGCCTATACAAATAACTTTGTGATATGTTATCCCTAAACTCTGTTTTGTTTTTTTAACATCAGTTGCTCAGCATCTCATGCAGATAAATTTAGCCACAATTTTTGACTGGTTTACAATTTTTTAGAGGTTTCCCCTTGAAAAAATAATGTTTCAAGATTTTTCTCTCTTAATCTTTGAATGGTGGGTATATTGCTTTCTTTGAACACTGGATTGAATTTAAATATTCAAGCAAGAATCAGTACATGAAAGAAGAACCATGGAAATCAATTGTAAATACATTTTCTTTCATAAATAAAATAAAGATATAAAAGTTTTCAGCTCATCAAATTTCATTATAAGTTTCTGAAGTAAAGCAATGCAAAAATTGGTTAATTGAGTGTCAGTAATTGAAATTTATCCTAATTAGATTTGTTTTGATATTTCACTGGATAAGAGAAATGTTTTCTCTCATGGTTTATAGCTTTTTTTTTCTTTTCTTTTTTTTTCTTTTTTTTTCTTTTTTTTTTCATGTTTCTTCTCCAAAGTGGTAAAATAGACTTAACTAAGCTTTGCATGGGCCTTAGATTGCTTACAACACCTGCCTTTCCAAAATGGTCACCTATCTAAGTACGAAAGAGACACATCACTACTTAACTTTGGTAATCTAGAGGAAATTGATGTTTTAAGCATAACTTGATTGTAAGTCCACAGAAGATAGGAACATTAAGAGTGAATAGTTTAATAAGGAAATGAAAAAAAGGTTGTATTAGATTATTTGTAGTGTTTCTTGTGAGTTTGCCTGTACATTGATACAGCAATGATGAAATATTGAAAAGAAAAGAAGTCAAAATAAATAAAAAATGTAATTTGTTACTGGGCTAATTCTTTAATCTAGTATATTTTTAACTAAGATTTGGACAGATTTTATATATATATATATATATATATATATATATATATATATATATATATATAACCCCAGAAAATTATATTAATGTTTTAATTATAACGTTTTTTAAAACTAAATTGACAGTTTGAGCCACCAAATTTTGGACCAATTTTGTTAAATTAAAGTTATCTAATGCATTTTATAAAAAATCTACTAATCCCAGATTTTTTAGAAAAACTTATCACCTGTTTTATGAGTTATATCTTACAGTGAAAAAGCCTCTACTGCCCTAATTGTGACATTTTATTTCAATACACTTCACCTTGAATGAACTACAATTTTTTTATCTTTTCAAAAAACAAGTGTGTGTGTGTGTGTGTGTGTATATATATATATATATATATATATATATATATATATATATTTAATGTTTCCAAAAATTAGAAAAAAATTCAAGTTAGTAAAAAGAAATATTCTTGAAAGTGAATGCAATTATTTCCGGTGATGATTTTTTTTTTTTTTTTTGTATGTTTTTTACAAATAAAATTTGTCAAAAAGATAATGATTTTCTACTTGACATGCACTGCCATTATTTTACATCATGGATAATGATAGTCTTGTAATTTTTCATTTATTTATTTATTTATTTATTTATTTTCAGTTGTTACTATTTGTAAGAACTGAAAAATATATTTGAAAAATTACAAGACAATCCATTTTGAAAAAACTAATAATGGAAATTATTTTTTAATTAATCTAAGCTATTTAAAAATTCAAAATCAACCCATTGTATACAAATATTTACATTATTAATTGTAAATAAAAGAAATTTGGTCTTGATATTGGCTGATAAAATCTGTTCCAAGGGAAGTAAATGTTTTGTTCAATTAAGATTTCCTTCTCTTAGTATACTACTATATTACTCTGAAAATGAATATATTGTTCTACTTAATTTGTACTTGAATTCTCTTTAAATAGAATAAGTTAATGTATGAATGTGTATTAAAACATCTTTATCTCATTGAAAATTTTATATTGGAACTCATAATTTAGAGAAAGGCGGTGTGGACATTATATTCAAATGTTTGGTTTTGTTAGTTTGTCTGTGTTCAAATTTTTTGCATTCATATGGCAAATTTTCCAATTTCTTTCATGTTTTTGTTTTTTTTTCTCGTCTCTCTTTCTTATTTGATATTTTATATAAGTATTGTCTAAAGTTTTGAGATGAGCTACTATTGTTATTCAGATTGACATCCTCATATTTGCTGTTGGATGATACATACATGTGAAGAAAGCTGGAGAGTGTACTGGCCAGAATGGGATTGAAACAATCAAGTTGATATTTTATATTGATTTATTAAAATTTATTCATTAAAAGGTTTCCTTTTAATTTATGGAATGAGTTCTTTTTCTTTGTGAATTTTTTTAATTCGTTTTTCTTTTATTTCTTTTTTTATGTAAGCAATTTTCTGAATATCTTTTATTTCCTGAAGACAGGTGTTTTAATTTGTTTTCTAGGGGTTATTTGGACTTCTGTGATAGCATTCATGCTTTCTTCAATGAGTTAGGTAAAGCAGCTGATACTTAGAACCAGATTTTCTGAGGCAGAAGGGAATGTGAGTTTTAGTCTTACTGGAAGTTTATTTTTTATTATTCTTTCTGGTCTGTAATATTCCTTGCTTTCATTGAAGTGATGACTTAGGTTAAGAAGATAAAGTACTATACTAATCAAAATTATTAATAACCTTTCTGGAATAAAAAAATATTCTGAAATCATTTATGCTTTTATGGAAAAGAAGTACAGTGTTCTTTCAAAACTTTGGCAATAATTGTTTTCAAAAGTAAACTGCATTACCAAGACTGTTCTCAGGAGAGATAGTGGAGTGGTTTCCTGTTGCTTTCTTTATGGTTTAAGTTGTCATTTTAGACTGGCTACTATAGCTACAAAAACCCAATCAGTCTTGTTATATTTTATTAATAGCTGGGAATGTGGGAAAGTGGATTCCTGCCTTTACAAGAGGATAAGTGTGAAATAAATGTGAAGAAACCCAACTTAAACTCAAGGTCACTTTGTCAATTCATTTTCTTTTTCACAGGTTTACTTGAATTTTTTTATTGAATTTTTTTTAATTCATGTGTGGTGGTGAGGATATTTCAGTCTAATTTTGCCTTTTACACACATCCCATCTTACTTTGTTGCTCTTCAGTTTAAAAATGAATCATTGTTTATTTGATATCTCAGCACCTACAGAAACAATGTAGGCTCTTCCTCATTTAATAACATTTTTTTATTTGGAATAAGTGATAGATGCCTGTTTTGAAAATTAGTGAAATTTGCAAGCTTTTTTTTTTTTTTCCAAAAAAAAAAAATAGATGTGGCATCTGTTAGTTTTGTGAGATCCTAGATCCGGCTGCAGACATGGGCTTGGTTGTATGGGATACCAACAATTGTTCATGCAACAGATTACCCCCTCTTCATGTTTCTGATTTTGCTTAACGGAAGGGCAATATTGATACAATTTGACTCTAATACTTTAAGGTTGGATACAACACCAGGCTGCTTTAGAGGCTCCTTTTTCTGCTTTTGGATTCATTGTTGTCCTCTTTTTTTTTTTTCTTTTTTTTTAAATTAGCTTCTCACCAGGAGTATATAGTCAAGTCTGCTGTACTATTTTACTAGGTTGGGGAAAAACTGATGGATTCATGTTATTCCCAAGGGTATTAGTGCAAAGTAAACACTAATAGCTTTTGCTGGATTTCTAATTTGGCTTGGTTATTCCATTTTCCATAAATGATAACCACTATGTTAACCACACCTCTTATATATAAATATATTCATAAATAAACAGTGCTCAGTATCAGTACATTGGCTTGAAACTGACTGTTACCAACTGCCATAGACTCTCTCTGTGCTATCCTAAGATGTGTGTGTGTGTGTATATATATATATATATATATATATATATATATATATATATAAGGTAGCATAAGGAATAGATGTAAATAATGGTTCACCTTAATTTGTTTTCTAAGTGTTATTTGGACTTCTGTGATAGCATTCATGCTTTCTTCAATGAGTTGTTAAAGCAGCTTAGAAACAGATTTTCTAAGGCAGAAGGGAATATGAGTTTTTATCTTACTAGAAGTTTATTTTTTATTATTCTTTCTGGTCTGTAAAATTCCTTGCTTTCATAGAAGCAGTAATGCTTTTTTTATAGTAAAATACGAAGGGTGCAACTTTTAAAAGTTTCTTTAATTTGAAACATTTACTATTTAATGCTCTTATTTATCTTGAAAATGATTTACCAAACTTCATAAAATAAGATTCCTCAATTCATTTTAGCTTACAGATTTTTTTGAGTGTTTGTTTTTGTTAGAAAAATCTATTCAATTAGGAGTTAGTAAATGTCTTACGAATTTGTTGGCTGATTTAATCACAATGATAACCTTTTCACATCTATGATCAAAATCCCAGTACTGCTTTGTGCAAATATGGCCAAATTTCAAATTAGGTTCTGTTTGCTTGTCTATATTTTTCATCTGCTGGGTGTAGAAATTTTCTTTTTAACGGTTTCATAAAGATATATTGATATCTGTTATGCTCATCTCTATAAAAAAAAAAAAACTCTGTTTCATCATCAGCTAAATAGATGGGTAAGTCAGTAATTATCCACACTGTTTTTATTTAAAAAAACAACCTTTTATGTTGACTAATGAGTTCTCTATTCTACTCTACTGTTCTAATATACCTAAAGTACAGAGATAATTACTGACTTATCTTTGTATACCCCAAACTCTGCAAAAAAAAAGTATTCCTAATTTTTTTTCCTATTTACAGTAATCCCCTATCAATTCATTTGTTATAACATCTTTTTACTTTTTATAGAAATTAATTTTTACTTAGGATATTATGAGATAACTGCTTTAAGGTTTTACATATAACTTTGGTATTAACTTTTATTTAATGAAAGACACCTTGTTTAGCTGGCTAGGCTAGCAGACCATTATTAACAAGTTTGATTTTTGATGAATGCCCATAATTCTAGTCTTATGGCAAGCTAGACTGAACTTAGTAAATGATAACTTTTATGAAATGACTATTGTTTGTTTTTGCTGTTTTATTAAGGTATTATTTTTACAGACAAACTAAACTGTGTTCTATATTGGTAATATTAGATATGTTCCTGTTAAATTTGGTATAGCTGATAAGCAATTTTTTTAAAAAATCTAGTAGTTATATTTTTTAAATCTATTGTGCTCTGCGAACAAATTGATTTGAACTGTAACTTTTTTTTTTTTTTACTTTCTGAACCAGGTACATTTTTTTAAGTATATAAAATTTTGAATATAAATTGTAGGTTTAGAAAAAAAACTTTTATTGATTTCTTCATATTGACCAATCCATTTGCTGGTTTCTATCTAGTAAATAAAAAAATCAGAAGGCTAATCTTAATGAATATTTATATACACTTTTTGCTAAGAATTTGTTTTTATGTTAAAATTAACATTTGATAATTGACAATCTGTCATACTTATTTTGTAGATTATTATCTTTGTTTGCAGAAAAAGTTTATAAACATTTTTTTTAATTAACAGTACTTAAAATTTCATTTCTCAAGACTGCAAATATTTGCATTGCTTGTGTAAACCTGTTCACTCATTTTTATTACAATGGTGGTATTGTCGGCACTTTAAAAAACTTCTGGTTGGTTGCTTGGTTGGTATAAAACAGTAGATTGCATCTCCAGACTCTGAACTGTTTCAAAATTGAGACCTCCAGGAAACAACAGCAACAATTTTAAAAAAAAATAGCTTATTTAAAGTAGGTGGGGGGATGTAATAATGATCATAAGAAAACTTCTGCACACTAATCGCATTCCATGTCTTCATTAACATTGGTAATCCTAGGAAATTCTTATAAATCATGAATATTCATAAACCCCAGGCATTACAAAGCCTTGGAATGTTCTAACAACTCTGAAACCAAGTTTTGTAAAAACATTTGATTTTGTTTTTGTATCAAAACTTCTTGAGGACTACTTGTAGTGAGTATGTGTGTTTTCATCAGAGAATAAAAGGGATGATTTATTAAAATAAAACTAATGCTTGCTATTCTCTACATATTATTCAAAAGTTTTTTTTACGTTCAATATCCTTTGTGCATTAATCTTTGTTTTGTTTTTTAATTTCCTCTTGCACTTGAATATTTTCAAGAGTGTTTAAATATGGAAAGTATTTTTCTATCTCTGCTGAAGTTTTAACCTCCTTGAAAATCTGAGTTGATGTGCATATTCTGAAATGAGTAAATTGTTCTAACAATTAATATTGTTTTAATAAAAAATTTAGTCTTATCACTTTAGCTAACAGAAATTATAAAGTGAGATTTTTTTTTAAAGTAAGATATTACAGAAATTTTCGTTGATCAAAAATTTCAACAGGGATAAATAGGTTATTTAAAGAAACTATTTGTATGTTATAAAAGTTTCAGACTTTAAGATTGGATTAATTTTGTTTCAATTAATTTTCTTAATTTTATTATAGTTAAGAAAATTAATTGAAACAAAATGGATCAAATGTGGCAATATGTCTCAAATATGCTTATCTTTTTTTTCTTTAAACACTATATAAATTTATAAGATCATCATCTAAAAATATACTTTCAAATTGTTTTCTTAAAATTTTCATGTATTCTAAAGAATCTGATGAAATTTGTTTGTCGTTAAAGTTTTATTAATTTGTTAGGAGTTATCCCTCTCACTTCATGATTTTATGTATATTAAATATAAAATACACAAACAAATTTTACATTCTTTGTGTTACTATATAAGATTACCCAAAAAGTTATAACCCTGCATACATCTTTATTTTTAATACTTCAGAAGTGATAGCAACATTAGTAAATTAAAAAACTATGCTTGTCTCTTGCAGAGATATTTGTTATTTGATTGCAAATAACTAACATCTTGACAAATATATTTAATTAAATAGAACAGATTTTTTAAAAATTCTTTGGATATGTTTTTTAAGTGAAAAAGTATGTATTATGATAGATAAAATCCCATTTGCATATGTGTGTGATCAAGTTATATAAGCACTTATACACAATTGTAGTTGGTTGTCATCATAATTGACATATATTTGTAAATTTGATTTTACTTAATACCTATCTTGTTTTGATATTGTTGCCTTCTCCAAAAACAAATTTTGGTTTTTCTCTTTTAATTTTGATTATTGATGATGTTTTAAGAATATTTAGTTTATTTGTCAAATCACTTGAATGAGAAAGTATTTTGGTCATTCATATTAATTAAACATTTGGAGACTCTCAAATGTTTGATATTACACTTGTAGATTGTTCGTTTTCTTTTTATATAGTTTTAACTTAAAGGCTTATATAGCAATCAAAATAATTATATCTTAGATTATGATTCCTATTGGGAAATTTTTTATCAATTTCTGTGCATTTATACTTTAAACTTTACTAGAAAAGTCAAGTAGCAACAAAAAGTGTTAAGTTTTATTATTTGTAAGTTCATTCATTCACACACACATTATTGTATGTTTATATTTTTCTTCCCTTAGAAAAATCTCCATTTAATTATTTGTTATGATCTTAAGTCACAGAATGAAATAGCTACAAGCTGAGGTTTTAAGAACAACTTGACCATTAAATCTTGCTAGCAGTATGCAACATTTATGAAATGCACTGCAGTCAAGAAAGACAATAAGTAAATTTGTGCTGACATCAAAGTCTGTAATGTGATATAATTTCATATGGAAATAAAAGCCATGGGAAACAACACACTCAAGCACTTAAAAATGTTAAGTTTTGTGTGTGGATAATTTTAGGAGCTGTTTTTCAAATAATATTGAAAGATGTATGTTGATTACGTTTAGAATTTAATTTGAAATAATTTCTAATGTTATATTAGAAACAATTATCCAAACCCTAATTACCTTTATATCATCTAAAAGTGTATTGCTTGATTTTGAGAGTATAATATAAATCATTATACTGGGTAATAGTAATAAATTTATATCAACTGATGTTATAAAAAAAATGAAATAACTAATAACTTGTTTTGTTGACAAATTTACAAATTCTTTTCCTAGTAAAAATTATGTGTTACTAAAACAATCAAGATGTATGTAAAGAACTCATTTTTCTATTGTGCTAAATTTATATATTTAAATATCAAGTGCACAAACATCCTTGAGTTTGTATAATATAATTTCAGTTAAGTTAGGATATGAAATTTAAGATAAATTTTAGTCTTCTCAGATTTTGTATGGAAGATTTAGACAATAATTTTTAGTTTTAAATTTTTGACCCAAAATTGGGTAAATAGAAATTTCATTTCAGTTTGATTGAATCAAATACCCAATGAATATTTCAAAGTTGTATTTGAGAGTGACATTAATATGGTTGATGGCCACCTTATGTCATAATGATTAGCAAATTAGGCTTGCAGACCATTACTAGTGAATTCATTTTTCAATGAATACCCCATTCTTCTAGCCTTGTTTGAACAAATCTTAATTTTCAAATGTAATGGTTTGTAAGCTAGCCTTGTTATTCAATTACTACAAAATAGTGAGGATTAAACCCGCTATGTGCCTGTAGCCTTGTGCTAAATCTAAGCCATGCTTAGTTTTTTGAGGATATCTCTTGTGTGATGGTTGGCAAGCTAAGCTAGCTTACCATTCTTAATAAATGCCCCCATACTTCTTGCCTTATGCTATAACTAAGCTAAACTTAGTAAATGACTTCTGTACTGCTTAAACCTTAATGACTAAATTCAAATCTGATCATTTTTATATGGCTACACACAAAAGAAATTATCAAGTTATTAGATAATAGTTTTACAATAGTCTTTTTACTACATCATATTTTGAGATGAACTTTTAATATTTTGCTTATTTCTTTACATATGACATCAATTTTTTTATAAGTATGTATATTTTTTAAATTTGATATTATTTCTGTTATGCCAGTGCTTGGACATTTTTTGAATCATTTAATAGTTGTGGCATCTGAAGAGTACTGTAAAAACTCCACTTTAGCAATCAATATTACATTAAGAATACAATAAAAACTGTATGATTGTGTGAACAATATAGTTTATTTTCTTAAACTTTTATTGAAAATATTGCATTTTTGTTCTTTCATAGTATAAGTATTTGATAATCTCAAATGATCAAAGTGTTTATGAAGATTAAGAAAAAAAATTATGACATATTCTTTGTCTAAGATCTACACTTGTGGTTAGCCTTGGATCCTGTTAAAGGCATTATATGTTTAATCTGAATTTATGACAATAACTTGTTGTATAAAAAGCTAAAATTTAATTGCAGAGGAAAAAAGTGTATAGTAAATAACTTTCTTGAACTAATTCAACAATAAGTATTTTCAAAGTTAGATTTTGTGGTCAATAATTGTTAGTATTCAAATGTGAATTTAAAAAAAAAGCAAAGAAATAATTTGAATTCCCAGGATGCCATACTAATGAATTAGTAGACATAAAACTGAATTTGATTCCCACTGGAATATTTGGTGTATGACTGTACATTTAAAAAAATAGTCAATCCAAACTTATTCATATTTATACAATTATTGGCCTTTTGAAGGAAAATATAGACATTAATATGTTGATACGATTTTATGAATATATTTATTGCTTTTTATTGGTTAATCATTTTTAAACCAAAGCATTTTATTACTCAGATTATTTCCTTGCTTTAAAAATTTTTTAACATTCACTTTTTCAAGCATAAACGTTATAAAAGTTGGAATTGAATGTTAAAAATAATAAAGCAAAATGGAAAAATTTTTTTTTTTCAATAATCCACTTTCTTATAATCAATGATACCAAAAAATACATCTTCCTTTCATATTATTTCATTGCAAATACTAATATATTCCTGTTATTTTATTATTTATAGAAATAAGTTATGGTACTTTTTTTATTTTTACCTCCACCCATAAATCTTTTTTAGAAATAAAATAGCACTTTTTCTTTGAAATTTAAAAATGATATTAAAAAAAGTTTTAAATATATAAAATATAGTAAAAAAAAATTGATTAACCACAGTAAATTTTTGCATGTTGAACCATATAGCAAAATAAGTAAATAAAAAAAAAAGTTTGTTTCTGTAAAGTCTTTCCCAAACTGGAAAATTTTCACATAAAAATGAGAGAGTTTAAAAATTTAGATATTTTTAAGATGAAAACTATATTCTTAGATATACAATTGGATTTTTTTTTTTCTCCATTTCTTTTGAGGCTCCCTGTTTTACATTGTACTAGCAGATTACTTAGATGAAAATAAGCTTTTAGTAACATTACTGACCATTGTTGAGTAATTTTATAAAATTTAGGTTTCTGTGGTAGATTAAAAAAGAAAAATGTGAAACCTATTCTTTTAATTGGACTACCTCTATCCGATAAATGTTGTTACATTTGGTGTATGAAATTTATATGCAAATACATCAATTATTCTGGAACAGAGATAGTATATGAGAAAAATGGAAATAAACCAAATAGCAAAAAAACAAAATATTCAGAGGAGGTATTTTTTTATATATGATAAATATGCCAACATTCCAGTTTTTTGTTAAACCATCTTCTGAATGAATAATATCAAATGTTAAAAAAATATTTTCAAACAAAAGAATAAAAAAAATTCTTTGCATTCTATTATTGTTAATAGTGTTCATTTTAAAATATATATTTTATTAAAAAAAATTTTAAAATATATTTGCTGTAGATATAAGATTTTTTTAAACATAAGAATTATGAATTTCAAAGAAATTTAAAATAATGTTTATATGTGTAGTTTAAATACATTTCTTCAATGAAATAACAATTTTGTGTAGAGGAGGGATGTGAAATCTAAAATCAAGTTAAGAAAATAATTTGATTAGAAATCATCTTGAAACTATTGCATGTAAGTATATTATTTGATAATATAGATATAATGAATTATACTTACATTCAATATTTCCATTTAGAGTTGTAATTAAAATATTTTCTAAACTAGATTTTAGATTGCAAACCACAAAAAAAACATCAATTTGTTTGATATGAATATAAAAAAAAAATCAAAATGTGTAGACATTATTTTTGAAAAAAAAATTTTGAAATTGATATTTCTTATATGTAACATCACTATATATTTTGAAATGGAATGCTATTAAAGATGATAGAATGCTAAAAGATTTTTCATTTGAAAATATTTTGCAAATGAAGCTTTTTAACATCTGCTATTAATTGCTCTGAAGATAGTTTCTATTTTCAGAACAATGAAACGACAGCATATATAAACTCTACATCCTCTGAATAGTTTGTTTTATATAAAAAAAAAACAATTATTCTATTAGAAATAATGTTTTTAGACATATATAAATTGTCTAAAAATAATTTCTTATAGAATTTTTAAGTAAGTCCTAACTCTATATTGACTGTTGTAAACTATGTAGATTTTGAGATGTTCCAGTTAAAATATAAAATTTCATTTTAGATCACTGAATATTTAAAATTTGCTTAATTCCAAATTTCTGAGTGTTTCTTTGCTTCTATAAACATTTTGGCTGCATTAGATTTTTTAGTCTCATCTTTTGAATTTTAAAGAATTTTATGCATTCATCTGTATTCAAATTATGAATCCCGAATTATATTCTCTCTTCTATTTGAAATACTTTCAATAAGTTTCATTTGCATTTCTGATTTTCTTATGCCTTTTGCTTTGACATAAGAGTATTTTCTTTGGAGGATTAATTAAAACTGAAAGTGGGTTTACTATTTTTCTTTCTTTCATGTGTGTGCTTTTTAAATCTTTGAGAGTAGTTAGATTTTTATTTATTTATTTATTTATTATTTTTTTTTTGCATGAATATGTTGCCACAAATGGAGTAGGCATGTTTTGTTTTCATTTTTTTTATGATTAAGAAAATTCAACATTTTACTTTAAATTTTCTGAATATATTTTCTTGCCTTTAGATTCATTGTAATAGTGTCTGCATTAAAAGTGTAGACATTTGGGGAATATTTGAGAGAATCAGATACATACTGTTTTAAGTAAGTTCTGATACCATTCATCTTTGCTGTGATCAATTGTTTGTCTCCCACCCTCTCTCTTTTCCATTAAGTTAACTGGTTCATAACAAAATCATTAAGTCTTCTATTTGATTGTTGGAACTTTATTTACTTCTTGAAAATTTTTCAAAAGAAAGAATTATCTTTTCTTAATGTTAAGACCATAAAAAAATTTTTTTCCTCCAAATTATCTTTTAGCTAACTGAACTAAACTTTATACAAAAATCCTTTAGTTTTTATTTCTTATTGAAAAAGTAGCTTTTCCACTGTAAATTTAGATTCAGTATTTTATTTATTTTACACTGACACTTGGAAATGTTTAACCATTAATAGAAATGCAGTTGGTGCATGAATAATAATGATTATATCAAGTTTGAGAGCCAACCCTTTACTTTTTGAAAGGTGCCATGGTTATTCTTTTAAAAAAAATCATTGTATACAAGATAAATTCATTTTCATTTAAAGAAAATATTTCTTTTAATGGTTATAATTTTAAAACTTATTTGTGTTTGGAAGGCTCATACTAGAAGTAACTCTGCTTCACTCATTTTTCTTCTAAGTGGATTTGTACATAGTCATTTGAAGCTACCTTTACTTGTATAGATTGTTCAATTATATTGACTTATATTTTAGGGATGCTTTATAGATTTGTATAAACTTAAAATGCTCAATTTTTTTTTATTTTAAATTTCATTCTTATTTAATTTAGTTTGAGTTTCTTTATTTTCCATGTTGGATTTATACAAGATGTGTTTTGTAAAATATGTTTGTCATCCTCTTATTTTTTTTTCCTAATTAATGTATATTTTGGAAGTTTTTTTTTAATTTCTTTAATTTTTACCTTTAAGTCCTTCAACTAGCATGCAAAAAAATTTTTTTATTCATTTCCTATGATGTAAAATAATTTTCTTCTGGTAAATAAAGCTATTTTTTTGCATTTTTTAAATGTATTTTTTTTTTAACTTCTGTTAGAGGAAACATTGCTGTTATTTAATATATTGGAAATTGGATGGCTTTTACTGAGAGTTAAAAAGAAAACTGTTATGATAGATGCTGGAGCAGCTTCAATTTTTTTCAGATTAGTTTTTATATTAAAATATATTTTGCATAAAACTTTTCTCTATGAAATTTTAAAAAAGAAATACATTTTCCATGAAAACAAAATGACTTGACCTTATACTTTAAAAATAAAGGTTTAGGTATTAGTATTAATAGTTATATGACTTAAATGCTTATTTATATCATCTTCAGAAGCTTATATTTTTATGTTTTCATACTTAATACGAATATCATGTGTGACATGAAAATGGGGTTATTGAATAGTATTGTATTGTTCTACATATAGTTTTTAATTTTAATCTGAGTATAGTGATTTTAAAAGAATTTAGTAATGCTTATTTTCTCAAAGCCAAAGCAATTAACATCAGTCTTCATAGTTGTTATCTATTCATTACTCCAAATCTTTTTTTTTATCAATCTTGAGTAATTTTAATGATAACAATTTCATGTGAAAATTCCCCTAGCACATTTTTTTTTAACATTCCTCTGATATTTTTCCTTTGTGGATTTTCAATTTTACTTTCATTATTGTTGAATCTCTCTAAAATATTTTCTTTGTTCAATATTGATTTTTATTTTTTCCTCCCCACTCCATAGAAATGGAAAAAGTTTGTGTTCACTGCTGTTTGCTTCATATCAACAAAAATATCTAAAATATGCCCCCCCCTCCAAAATCATTAAATTTTGCTTAAAAATCAGTATTGGCTAAACAAGTGAATAATTTAGATGTGAAATATTTTGAGATATGAAATATTGAAAAAAAATAATTGTAGGTAATTTATATTGACTTAAGAATATTGTTAATTTCTTTAGGGGGAAGGGTTTTTTGTTAGATATTTGAATATCTATTCATCTCATCCTCAGGATGTTATTGTGTGTATAAAGCAATTTCTGATGCTAAGAAATAAGTGTCAATTATAAACAGATAAAATAAGAACAACAGAATGATTGAGAATAAAATTACAATGCATAAAATAAAATGTGTAAAAAGATTTTTAAAAAGATGAAAATAAACAAAACCATAAATTGTCTAATCATTCTCTCAACACTGAATTCCAAAATGTTGATAATTGCGTCCCAATAAGGGGGCAGAATGTGACATATCACTTTAATTTGTGTGTGCATGTTGGGGGGGGGGATGTATATATTACCAAAGACAAGAATTGTAAGGTCCAGGTGACCAATGTTACAAAAGCATCAGATTTCTCTGATCTTCTCTTTTTATGCAGTGAGGAGTTACTGCTACATGGTTGGATTCTCCAGGACCAGGCATGCCTCACTTTTAGCTATGTCCCACCCAAAGATGAGAATAAGGCTGAAGTATTTACAGACTCTCTACTCTTATTCCAGACAAAAGCTGTTCCAAAATGTCTTGCATTTTAGAATTTGACCATCTGTCATCCAGAAGAGTTGCTTGCTGAAATAATGAGTAAACATGAAAATTAAATCAATGAAAAAAAATTAATAAAAAATCAACCAAACTTTGTAAACAATTTTTTATTATCATATTTTGCTTCAAAATTGTCTGACTTTTTTTTTTTTTTTTTTTTAAGAAATCATGAATTCTGAGTGTGTCATTAATAGAATTGTGGGGTCTTGTTAGTTTTTTTCATGTTTTAAATTTCATACCATGTGGCATGAATTCACTCATTGATTACCATTTGATTCTGATACCTGAACAGTTTTAGGACTTAATATTTTATGTTTTATATTTAAAAGAAAAAGTAAAAATTACAAAAAACACATGTAAATATCTATTTCAAGCATGGATGTCATTTCATCACAATTTTATATTGACAGTGATGTATATCCAATAAATTATTATGAAATAGCTTTTTTTGTGCTTTCTACTATCACTTGGTTAAATATTTATGAGTGTTATCACTTCATTATTAAACCAAATCAGACGAGATTTTTTTTTGTTTTTTTTAAATACCTGGTAGACAGTGTTGAATTCCAAGAGATTTCAACACGAGACTAAAGAGAAAAATCTCATTTTGATTCTACCTACGTTTTCCTCCGTGACACGGCCTGGAAAGAAATTAGAAAAAAAGCTTCACCACTGGAATTTTTTTTCTCCTTGATTATAACAGCAGTATACATTTTATTTTTAAAGAGTTCTCTTTGATTTTAAAGTGAAGAGGGATACTTGCTTAATTAGAACAACTATGATATTGCAAGCTATATATGTAAATATAAACTTACAAACATGTATCGAGACATATATAGGTGTTTTGGAGGGTTAGAAAAAAATTCTTAGTTGTTCGCTTAACTATGATTCACTTCTTTTCCATTTCTAATTCTGGAAGAATTCAATTGAATTTCTATTGTATATGTCAGAAAGATAAAAGATTATTGATGATAGAATCTTTCTACGCAAACTACATATATATCTTTCTATGATTTTATGTGCTAATTCTTAAAACTGTAAGCCATTATTCATGATTGTCTAGGAATAAATTCAAAATTAAAAAAAACATTTAATTAAAGAATATATATTTATAAATTTTTGTTGTAGGTCCAAAGAGAGAAGGGAATATTTTCAAATGAGTTGGTCCCCAAAGAGATTTGTATTTTTTTTTTAAGAATTATTTATTTCATTCTTACATATGTGTTTCCTGCTTGTTGCTTTCATCAGAGAACATACATGGCACAAGGCCTTGTTAATGAGACTTGAAGTCATTCATGTTAGCAGTTTGAATGTTTTTCAATTGGTTATGGGTTTATATGGAGGTAATTTAATTGGTTTTTGATATTTCATGTGTGTGTGTTGGAGTTGTTTCAGATTTTTCAGTTATTTTTTCTTCTCTGTGTGTGCACTCTTGAGATTTAAAAAAAAAAATTTTTGTGTGGTAGTGGTTTGAAATTTACAGGGAATTATTTTTTACTTATTAATTTTTTTGTGTGTGTGTGTGTGTGTGTGTGTGTGTGTGTGTGTGTGAATATATATATGTTTCCATTTGTGTGTGTGATTCATGTTTTATTCAAATTTGGCTTAAATTTATCCATAAAATTCTTTATTTTTATTTGAAATAATGTTAATTTGGTATATGGGCATTATTTTAAATTCACCTTGACTACATTCGTATAGGTGTTCCAATACATTTAATTTTCTGTTATTTTAATATTGCTCTTGTGAAGTGATTTTCTCATATTGTGGGGCCTGTGTTGACCCTATGTATATTTCTTTGCACTTGCTATATTTGATGATGTAGACAACGTTTTTTGAGTTGCAGATAAAGTCTTTATTTTAAATTTTGTTTCTGGGTTTTTAAAGGTATAGGATTTTCCCTCTATAATTATATCACATATTTTACATTATTTATTATTGCATTTGGTAACCCCTTGTGTTGTTTTCTCTGAATGTAAAAGAGGTGAGTATTCTGTTCAAATTTTTGGGTTGTCTCTGGCTTTTAATTATTTTTGTTATGTCTAGTATTTCTTTGATTTTGTCATTGTTTTTAAGTTCTAGAATTTTTATTATTTCTGTGAAGAGTTCTGGGTTTTTATTGTAGGTTGCAACATATGCTTGGGGTTTCTGCTTGTTGTGCTTTTTTGGGTTCCATAATTCTTTGTGTGGAATTTTTTCTAATAATTCAAATCCCTTATTTATTAGTGTTGTTGGGTATCCTCTCTGGTGAAGGGTTGTGTATAGTTCTTTAAGGCAAGAGTTTTAGGTTTTTATCTGTGATTATTGTGTGTATTCTACGTGCTAGAATGTAAGGGATGGATTTTATAAGGTTTTTTTGGGGGGAGGGGCTATTGAAGTGGAAGTATTGTTGGGTGTCTTGATTTGTGGTAGATATCTGTGATGATTTGGCCATTTACATTTTTTATAAGGATGTCTAAAAATGGTAGTTCTTTTGAGCTGTATTCCATAGTAAATTCTATTTTGGGGTGTAGGTTTTGGAGTAGGTCTAGCAATTCGTTGATGTCCTCCCATGGGTATTTCCAGAATATGAAGCAATCATCTAAATATCTTTTCCATGATTTAGTAAATTCTCCTTTTATGTCATTGCTGTATTTTTATCTATTATTTTGCATAGATTTTCTTTTAAATATGCTAGGGTGAGGATAGTGTATGTTGATGCCATTTTACTTCCCATCACTCTTCCTAGTGTCTGGATATAGTTAATGTTATTGAATTGGAAGGAGTTATTATTAAGGATTATTTCTGTACCCTCCAAGATAAATTTTTTCATTAAATCTTGAATGTAATGTCTGGGTATTTATCCATCCAAAATGAGATAGCCTGTTTTCCTAATTCATAGAGGATATTGCTGTATAGGTTTATGATATCAAATGTGGCTATGTGTCTGTTAGGATCAGTTTTTTGTGGTATGGAGTTTAAAAAAATCTATGTTGTCTCTAATATAGCTTTTTATTTTGTTTACGAAAGGTTGTAGTAAAATGTCTATTAATTTGCTAAGTCTGTTGGGCACAACTGGCCTGCTACAATGGGTCTAAATTCGAGGTCACTGGGGCTTGGAATTTCTATATATTTGGATTTTTATGTTTCTACAGCTTTTTGTGTTTGTTTGCACTTGTGGATTTTTGGTAGTCTGTAGAAGTTATTAGTTTTGAGGATATAATTTGTTAAGAAGTCTTTTTCTTTTTTAGTTAGTAATTTATAAATTTTTTTTTTTTTTTTTTTTTTTTTTTTGCAGAATTTAGTGAATTTTGATATGATATTAATGTCTGTTTGTATCTTAATCTTTAGTTAGTTTAATCTTTTGATATTTCTTGGATTTTGGTTTCGTAGTATGTTTTAACTAAGATGACTATGGCACTTGTCTGCTTCATTTATAATGATGTTTATATGTTATAATATATTGTTGTTGTGGGTGTTAGTATTCATTATTAGGCTTAGTAGATTTAAGTACAACATAAGGCATGCGTGTTTGAGTTAAGGCATATTTATTCTAAATCAGTAGTGTGTGTATATATTCCTATGCCAAGGAGTTGTAATCTTGCGCGTAGAGAAATAGTTTGTGTTATTACTACATCCCTCTTACCAATGGAAAAGAAGGATGTTACTATATTCCTTGTTATATGTTTTATATCTTTTTGGCCCATGTATTTCACAGCTTCTTTTTGTTGTGTTGCATGTTGGCTGTTTTATACTTCTCTGGTGTGAGATGTTGTTTGTATTTGTGGGTCCTTTTTGCAATGAAGTAATGTGGTCATTAAAATGAACCTGTTTATGGCTGGATGTTTTTGCTGGTCTTATTTGAACTCTGTTTTGTCTTTTTGATGATCTATCTGGGAGTTGAAGGATGTATGATCTGGGTTTTGCACATCTACTTGTGATTGTTGCTGGTTTCCATTTCCCAGTTTGGTTATCCAATACACATACATCTTGCCCAGGGATAAGTGGTGGTAGATCATGAGCCGTTCTATCATGATACATTTTCTGCATATCCTGTCTGTGTTTCAGTTCTTCACAGATATGGTCAGTGTTGGAAAATCTTGGGGTTGAAACTTTGACGATTAAGTTTGATCTTAAAATGTGATTGTTTAAGAGTTCAGCTGGACTTGGAAGGTTATGGTTGATTGGTGTTGTTCGCAAACACAGCTAAGTTAGGATCTCTTCCTGCTTATTTAGCCTTAATTAGAGCTCTTTTAATTGTTTGGATTTGTCTTTCGATAAAACTATTTGATTTTGGGAACTTAGGTGATGATGTGATCAAATTGCCATTGTTGGGCAAATTCTTTAAATGCTTCACTGGAGTACTGTGGTCCATTGTCACTAACAACTCTGCTGGGAATACCATGTTCAGAGAATATTTGCTTCATTGTTGATATGATCATGTTGCTTGTTGTCAGGCCATTCATTTTCCGTATAAATGGAAATTTACTGTAATAATCAGCAATTGTCAGATATTCATGATTATTGCAGTTAAATAAATCTGTGCCGACAACTTCCCATGCTCTGCTGGGGATGTCATGTAGCTGTAAAGTTTCCTTTGGTTGTGCCGGGAGGTTTTCCTGGCATATTGAACAATTCGTGATCATGTTCTCAATATCTGCATTAATTCACTCCCAGTAATTCACTCCCATCTCTGGCTTGAAGACGTGCTTTTTCAACACCTTGATGGTTGTAATGTCGCTGGTCCAAGATAATTTTTTGTTGGGTTTCAGGAATAATAATTCTTGATCCCTTCATGATGATACCATTGTTGACAGTTCATCTCTGTATGGCCGGTATGACCGTATTACCAGTGGTAAATCCTTAATTGAGTCTGGCCATCCTGCTGTTATGATTCCTTGTAGTTGATCAAGTATTGGATCAGCATTGGTTTCTTTTCTTATTATCTGCGTTGATCTTCAGTCGCAACTTGTGGATGCCATTTTGATTTGGCAATTTAATGTTAATGAGTACGAAAGTTTCATCTCTTTGGGTTATATTAATACAATTGAACGTCTGGCTTTCCATTTTTTCCTCAGCTTTTCTATTGTTGTATACTGCATCAGTTTTCACATACTGTTTTCTCCTATATTGTGGTTGATTGTGAGATTTTGGTTTTTTGTGTTCTCTGCTTTGTGACCTCAGCCTTTGTTTTGGTTTTGTTCCATTTGACAAACATACTGATGTCAAGTAGTTTGCTTTACCACGTGTTGCATTTTGATTCAAATGTTGGACAAGCTTCACGGTGAAAAGCATGACTTTTACCACATTTGAGACAATTATTTGACATAGTAGAACGTGTTGGTGTTCTTATGGCTTGTATATTAGTATTATCCACATTATTATTATTATTCACCATAGCCCTCAGTTGTTTAATGTGAATGTTGGAAGCTTCATATGTTTTGCCAATACTAACAGTTTCTTCTAGGGTTAGAGTGTTGTCTTTTCTTAGTACCTCCTTTTGGAAGTCTGCAATGGGAGTGCTGGAGATAATAAGTTCAATTATCCATTGCTGTTGCTCATGTTCTATTAACAAACATCTCTGAGTCATTCGCTTGTATCTGTTGACAAAGTCATCTAACGATTCCTCAGCTTTCTGATTATAAGTCATTAATTTCAAATGGTTTCTTCTGAAATTTTCTTTAGGTTCAAGTTGTTCAATGAAGTTATCAAAAATAATTTCAGGAGTACGTTTTTCTTCCTCCGTTAATAACCATGTGTTGTATTTTTTTAAACCTTCATTCCCAACTCTAAATAGTAGGTAGTTAACTTCTATTTTTATTTTATTGACAACAAAATACAACTCCAACCGCTGTTTAAACAATTTAAATATTTCAGCTAGATTTGAGGATTGCCGGTCCATATAAGGGATATTTATAAGCCATTATAAATGTTCTACGTAGAACATGTTTACAAAAATATGCAAATTCAAGATGGCAGTACCATGTAAAAAAAACAACGGACGTGGCAATAATTAAGAAAGAGTTTGAATTATTTACCTGACAGTTTTTTTCTTGAAATTCTGTAAAAAGACAAAGTTTTGTTGCTTTTTTTTCTGATTTGGTTTATTGGGCTTTTTGTCCAGATGTTTCTTGATACATGGGTTTTGTTTTTTTTTTTTTTGGGGGGGGGGGTACCCTTTAAATGGTGTTTTCGTTTTTTAAACCTTTAAATGTTGTTTTTGTTTTTTTAAGCTTTTAAATGTCTTTTTTTATCATCCAGACTGCCGCCATGTAATATATTGTTGTTGTGGGTGTTAGTATTCATTATTAGGCTTAGTAGGTTTAAGGACAACATAAAGCATGCGTGCTTTAGTTAAGGCATATTTATTCTAAATCAGCAGAGTGTGTGTTTGTATTCCTACGCCAAGGGGTTGTAATCTTGCGCGTAAAGAAACAGTCTGTGTTATTAGTACACATGTTTCTATATATTTTTTAAGGTTTGATTTTGTGTGAGGTTATGTTGTTTTTCCTTTTAGGTTGATATTCCATTATTTCTTGAATGTGGGGGTACAGGCCTATTATTAATGCTCTTTGAAATATGAATTTAACAGATAGTGCAGGAGTATGGAGAAGGATATTGGTATTGACGGAGAAAGACGGTACATATAATGTGGTGGGTGTGATGGTTAGTGGAGGAAAAGGGTAAATACGGTCTGGTATGGCGTTGTTTAATTTTATTTTAGGTATTAGATGGAATATGTATATGGGT